>BMAC01000348.1:241026-254757 GCA_014905375.1 Phtheirospermum japonicum
TGACAAAAATAATGAATTCCTAATAAAAGTTCCCAAGACTCAAATAACCAATAAAAATACGAACTCCTACCCCACGCTTTTAATGGGTTGTAGGGTCGTCTAAGAAACACTCAAGGCTATAGGCATGGACATTTGGCTATGATTGGCTCATTCGAAATTTATAGTGGCTAAAAATATATAGACATGGCCGGAATAGGGTTTTATATGCGCCTTAACTTCATGTTCAAAGTCGACTACACACAGCGGTTTCAAAGAGATATCAAAACTGAAACTTGTTCACGTACATGCAATGATGATAAACACTCAGGCTACTCGCTGGCTTTTTGCATGAAAAGTAAGGTGAAATGACGTTGTTTTTAAGGTTTTGTGAAATCAATTGCGTCCAAGTACCATTTTACAATATATAATAATAAATTTTGAAAAATTATGCACTTATGCACGCTCAAAGACGAAAACAAATAATCATACATAGTCAACTTCGACAGGCATAGGGCCACCATCCGAAAAAAAATAAAAATTAATACCCCATAAATAATAATAATAATAATAATAATAATAATAATAATAAGGGGAAAATAAAAAAAATTAATAAAAAGATGGGATGGTGGATATGTTGATCAATTGCCTACGCGCTTGTAAAGGCTTGAGTTTAATTGTTTATTTTATGAAGGCCCTATGTTTAAAAGGGCAAAAAGAGTTGTGATTAAGTGGTTTGAGTTTTCAGTCGGTTTTACGGTTTGCGAGTTGGGGAATAGCCTATGTTTTAAAGGCTACGTTATGAGAGTTAAGTGAGGTTTTTATTTTTGAGCGAGGTGAAGCATTTTGCTTCTTGATTAGATTAGGTTGAGTGAGCGATTAGCCACACGACTTATATATTCCATACCCGTCCAAAGAGCCTTGCACTACGACCCGCGAAGACCTTTACTGATTCTTAGTTTTGATAGCACACTTAATTTGCGATTGAGAAGAGATTGATTTTCTGTGCTTATTTATTGTGCATGTAATTATATGATTTGAGTGTATACACGTCCCATGCAGAAAATACTTGAGTGCTTTTGAGTGTACTTATATATATTATCCTTCGTGAGGGAGCATGATTTTATTTTGAAGCGACAAAGTAATAATGGTCAAGTGTTTGACGTTGCGTAGCTTGTACCTATATTTTCAAAATTACGTATGTAGCATAGTACGACTCTTTGCTTGAACTGATTCTCCAGGCGCTCGGCAGTCGCGGCAGCGAGTAAGGTTCAGCGGCGGCACGGGTTCGCGGCGGAGGTTCCTCTGGGTCTGTGCTCGAAACATTCACAGCGGTGATCGGAGATGTCGGTGATGGACGAGTGCCGGAGGTGAAGCGGCGGTAGAATTTCGCAGCAGCAGTCTCTGCTTGCCGTCGTTGCTTCAAATCAGAAGTTTTCTGTGTAGAGTTGTTTAGGTTTTGGCCGCCGAATTTTTTTGGCCAGTGTGAAGGAGAGAATGGGGTAAGTTAAATAAATAGTAAAATAGAACATGCGTGAGAAAGAGAGAAAAGGGTATTGTAGACAATTTATATCATGATATTTGATTGAATGGTAAATATCTGGTTTAAATGGGATGAATTTTAATTAGGTGATTATATGGCAATTAAGTGAGATTAATGTGTATCAAATGGGAATTTCCCCTTAAATGTTACTCTACAAATTCTACTCATCTCTTTATCATATCACAATTCTCGTTCTTTTAAACAAAATGATATTATGGTCATTTAGTATCTATAATTATTACACTAATTATCACTCTTATTTTGAGTGAAATAATTTATCACGGCAGATAGAATGAGATGGAGCTAGGGATGGCCATGGGCCGGGTACTAGAGGACCCGGACTCGCCCTGTCTACCTAACGGGTCGGGTCGCCCCATCACGGATCACGGGTCGGGTCGCCCCGTTAGATTTTTATTTTTATTTTTATTAAATTTAAAATTAATTTGATATATAATAATACATATATTGTTATAAAAATTAAATATAATATGAAAAATCAATTAAAAATAATACTAAATGTAAAGAAATTTAATAATTCATATAAAATAAATATTTAATATATATAAAATATAATTAAAAATAACAAATATACTACGTGGCGGGGCAGGACGGGTACCCGCAGGGCAGAGATGATACCCGAACCCGCCCCGCTCCACCACGGGTCACGGGGCGGGTCCGGATTGCCATCCCTCGATGGAGCGAATATTAACCTAGAATTCTCCTAAATTGAGAATTTTTCACACAACGAATCTGAGTATTTTATTTTGAGATCCAAAGGTTCACTCTATAATCAAATTGTAAGTATGAAATACTCGCATCTTTTGAACATAGAATTCAGGTTTTGATAGAAAAAATAAAGTTGCGGTTAAAGCTTTTGACGATGTTTTACTAGATGCCTAACATTTCTTATTTATAAACCCGAAATTGTTGTCCAACGAGTAAACTAATCGGAAATTTATGGAGTTTACTAATGCCGGATAAGGAAATCACATGGGAATTAAAAGTGCTAATGTATACGAAAAATCACGCTGTGTTTGGAGTCATTATATAGAAAATCACGCTATGTTTGGAGTCATTATACAGAGGATCTGGGTGCACCTTGCAGATTGCACACATTAATTTAATTTATCATCACATATAATTTATATATATCATATATATATACATATAATTAGTACATATTATTACATATAACTGATACATATTATCACAAATAACTGAAATTCTAAATCTAAAATCCAAAAAAAAAACAAAAAAACAAAACCTAAAAATAAAAAACTAAACTCTAAAATGGAAAACTAAATCATGAAATTGAATATCAAATTCTAAACCCTAAACTTTTATAATATATCATCACATATAAATAAACATATCATCACATATAACTCGTAAAATGATAGATTTTCGACGAGACCCTAAGATGAAAAACTAAATAAAAAAAATAAAAAACCAAACCTAAAAATAGAAAACTAAACCCTAAAATGAAAAAATAAACCCTAAACTCTAATTTTATTTGTTACATATAATCACGTATAACTATCATATAAACTGTTATAAATCATCATATATAATTGAATGATAATAAAACTTTATAAAATGCAACTAGCAAAATACACCCAAGTGCATATAATAAATTATTATATGTACTCCCGAGAACCCCGCTAGAGGACTGGCCCAAAATACTAATTGGGGGATTCGCCTAACTAATCAAAACTCGATATACAAAAATTATTTTTATCAATCAATAATATATTTTATCCATCATGATTTTCAATGGGATTGTAAATATCCATGACTTACCTGCTTTTTTAGGGTTCAATTTAGCAATTATTACATAAATATGGTTCAATTATGCAATTAGGGTTCGTTAGTTCAAATATCGGACTTGTTATGATTAGTACTTGTTGTTCGTAGTTCTCTAGGTTTCTTTATATAATCATATCTTATGATTACAATCCAGCTAACTCACTAGAACTCTAACAAGTTAGCTGAAGTATAATCTTAATAAATATTTATATAAAGAAACCTAGAGAACTAAGAACAACAACCAGTATTAATCATAACAAGTCCGACAAAAAATCAATATACCCGTGTTTCCATATCACCCAAACTTTTCAACACCCAAGAAATTGCATGGAGAAGTTTATGAAATTGTTATGATCAGATGTTCAATCGTGTTTCTAAAAAACAGGGCACGGAGATTGTAAAAATGAAATTAGAAATCGAAGGTTTGACCTGCGAGAAAATTGGATTAGAGATCGAGGATTGGACCCGTGAGAAAATAAGATGCTATTAAGACGGTCGAGGAATTGACTGTGGCTAATAAAATTATCAACCAGTTAAAACTGAAAAAATAACTAGAATCTGATCAGTTAGCTAAAGTGTACAAAGCCGAGCTTTGTTGAAGGTTCGATTGTTTAGTTTTTTGTTTTGTTTTTTTTCAAATCTAGTTTAATGGTTGATTTGGTTTAGTTCTCTTATAGAAACATGATTTTATGAACTTTTTAAATTTAGGTATTGTGTTTTATTTATATATAAATATTATCACTTTTGGATTAAGTAATCACATTATCACTAAAACTTGTCACTTTTATTAAAAACTTCAAAATATTATATTACAATTAGTTGTTACACTTAAAATATAATAATATCACCAATCTAGCATGTGTATCAAAACTTAAATATTAATTAGACAAAACTTGCCGATCACCACGGAATTTGAAAACCCCACCACGCACTTTTTAAAATCACCATCATTTTTTAAAATAATTTTGAAAACCGTTATTGGAGGGACGAAACCTCCTGGACGGCGCCGTACACCACGTCATCATCGACGTCTTCCCAAACAATTCACAACATCAATCAATCACAAATGCACAGTCACTGACTCAAACTTTTGTGCACCCCGTTTTAATAAATAATTTAAAAGTACGTCAGTTTGCTCGCAAGTGTACGAGGTAACTGTAGGGTGATGAGTTTGACTCGAGTCGTATCTCTCGAGGAAACAACTGTTCGGTCATATCAATGTTTTTCTCAATTTCGAATAACATACATATACATTTTGGGGTTTGAAAAGATTGATTCGATCATTAAAACCTAAGACGATAATTTAAGCTAATTAACTAAATGCTTAACTAGATTACCAATTACGAACTAAGCAGTATACTAAAGCTATTTTAAACGAATTATTAACAACTAAGAGTAATGACTAAATTATCGATTATAGCTACGAAGATTTAGAGCTAATTAACGTAACTAAAGCATGAATTTAAGAATCTAATGCTAACATACGAGTCATACCAATCCACGAACATTAACTAAGCATGAACCAAATCGCATAAATAAACTAAATTAATCAATATCCGAAATACGAGCATGAAGCGATTAAGCTAACTAAATTAATCTAGCATTAACTACGAAATTAACTAAGCAATTAACTAAGAAATTAACTAAAAGTTTAGAATGCTTATTGTAACTACGAAAAGCAATGAAAAGATCCAGCTATTCCGAAGTTTGGACGCTGATCTTGGACGAAAATGGACTCTCAAGCGCGAAACCGGTGTTTTGGACGCGTAGAACTTCGATCCTTGATCCGCGTTTCCAAATCTTGTTATAAGACATGGATTTATTATTTTTATGAGTTAAAATACTCTATAATGGTGTTGGATTCTCTCCTCTCCTGTGTGTGTCTCTCCAAATCCGAAGAAATGAGGTTTTTTATAGATATTAAGAGTCTTGGCGCACAAGAAACCCTAATTTCCGAAATCTGGGCCGTCGCGTCGACGAAGCGTCGGCTGACGCGAGCAGGTGCTCGGCGGATGTCGGCAGTCTTGGTCGGCAGCGCTCGGCATGTGCGGTCAGCAGGGTGCGCGCGTCGCTGGCAGGTGCGTCGACGTTGTGTGTCGACATCGACGCTTCAGAACATAGCGTCGACACTGCGTCGACCTTGGTGCGTCGACGTCGATGCTTCAGAGCATAGCGTCGACATTGCGTCGACCTTGGTGCGTCGACGTCGACGCTTCAGAGCATCGCGTCGGCAGAGTGTCGTCCTTGCGTCGACTGACGCGAGCATGGCTCGCTGGCACGGCTTGCGTCGATGGTGCGTCGACGGTCGCGTCAGTCGACGTGGCTGAGCGTCGGTCTCCATTTCTCGATCGTTTGCTACTCGTTTCACCGGAAAGCTTGTTCTTCTACTCTTGAACATCGAACTTCGTCTTTTATACGCTAAACTCTTCCGGTTACTTAGCTGTAAGGTGAAAAACAACGAAACATCACCTAATTGCATTAATTTAGATCAAAATGCGGTAAAATAAGTTGGAATTATAAAATTACGGAATTATGCTTAAATCGTCCAACTTATACCAAAAACAAATATAAAAACGAACTAAAAGGCTAATAAAAATAAGGACAAATCTACTCTAATCAACTACCCCACGCTTTATTGGTTTGTTCGTCCTCGAACAAACGATAATTTCAAAATATAACTAGAATGAAAATCAGTTCAAGCAAAGAGTCGTACTATGCTACATACGTAATATTGAAAATATAGGTACAAGCCACGCAACGTCAAACACTTGACCATTATTACTTTGTCGCTTCAAAATAAAATCATGCTCCCTCACGAAGGATAATATATATAAGTACGCTCAAAAGCACTCAAGTATTTTCTGCATGGGACGTGTATACACTCAAATCATACAATTACATGCACAGTAAATAAGCACAGAAAATCAATCTCTTTTCAATCGCAAATTAAGTGTGCTGTCAAAACTAAGAATCAGTAAAGGTCTTCGCGGGTTGTAATGTAAGGCTCTTTGGACGGGTATGGAATATATAAGTCGTGTGGCTAATCGCTCACTCAACCTAATCTAATCAAGAAGCAAAATGCTTCACCTCGCTCAAAAATAAAAAACCTCACTTAACTCTCATAACGTAGCCTTTAAAATATAGGCTATTCCCAACTCGCAAACCGTAAAACCGACTGAAAGCTCAAACCACTTAATCACAACTCTTTTGCCTTTTAAACATAAGGCTTCATAAAATAAACAATTAAACTCAAGCCTTTACAAGCGCGTAGGCAATTGATCAAACAATATCCACCATCCTCTCATTATTTCTTTTTATTTCACCCCTTTATATTAAATTTTTTTATGGGTATTAATTTTTATTTTTTTTTTTTTTTTTTTGGATGGTGGTCCTTGATTACAAAAATAATAAATTCCTAATAAAAGTTCCCAAGACTCAAATAACCAATAAAAATACGAACTCCTACCCCACGCTTTTAATGGGTTGTAGGGGTCGTCTCAGAAACACTCATGGCTATAGGCATGGATATTGGCTATGATTGGCTCATTCGGAATTTATAGTGGCTAAAAATATATAGATATGGCCGGAATAAGGTTTTATATGCGCCTTAACTTCATTTTCAAAGTCGACTACACACAGCGGTTTCAAAGAGATATCAAAACTGAAACTTGTTCACGTACATGCAATGATGATAAACACTCAGGCTACTCGCTGGCTTTTTGCATGAAAAATTTTGAATTGACGCTGTTTTTAAGGTTTTGTGAAATCGATTGCGTCCAAGTACCATTTTACAATATATAATAATAAAATTTTGAAAAATTATGCACTTATGCACGCTCAAAGACGAAAACAAATAATCATACTTAGTCAACTTCGACAGGCAATGCCATACAAACACAATTAAGCGTAGAAATAGTAATTAATCACGTTTAAGCATATAATTATTACAGGCCAAGTATCAAATAAAATTACACAATTAATCAATACAAATCACACTCGACCACCCCCCTCTCTAAAAATCCGGGCAATCTCCGGATTGCCACAAATACAACAAAAAATCAAAAAGAGGAAGGAAAAAGAAAACATCCCTGAAATAATAGTAGTCGAGCCGCTAGTCGGGATTTGTGTAATTGGCCACTTCTTCAACGTACGTGATACGAAATGCCCTAAAAGAAAAATAAAACACACAAAAACAAAGAAAACAACAATATTTTTGGATTTTATATTTTCTATTTTTTTTTATTATAAAGAAAGCATAAATAAAAATAAAGATAGAACGAGTTTAGAACTCGCGGGACTCATCATCTTCGTTGTTGGTCTCGTCGACATCCATACTCGGTGTGGGGTACGCCGCCTCAAATCGCTCCTCGAGCTTCGAGATGCGAGCTCGCATCTTCTTCAAGCTCTTCCGGTTCTTGTCGTGGTTTGCGTCGATCTTCTCGTCGATGATTTGAAGCTTATCGAACATCTTCACTTGAAATGCTCGATTTTCCTCGAAAAATTGCCCCCAATCGGGACTCGGGCCCGAAGTAGAACGGCGGGCTTGCTCCATGTCCTCGTCGCCATCATCGTCTTCGTCGTGTAGTCGAGACGAAGACCCTCCTCTAGTCGAGGACCTCACTCGGGGTGCCGGCGCACGCGCGAGTGGTAGTGAAGAGGTCCCAAGCGGGCTAAGTCCGCTTCCGGCCGGATCGAACCCGAAGTGACGGGCGAGGCCGGTAACATATGGTGCAAACGAGAGAAGTGGCGACTTGCTCCCCGGAGTACCCTTGGTGACGTTGTAAAGCCCTAGCAAAATAAGTGGGTACAACCGGACTTGACGACCATCAACGAGGCACTGAAGAACAAAAAGCTCGGCTTTGGTCGCATAGGTGGCCTCGTTCTTGCAAAGAAATGATGTGGGCGAGGATCTTGTACGCGACATAGAGGGCGTCGTCTCGAATTCTCGAGCAAGGAAATCTCTTGCAATCCCCCGTGTTGCCCCCGGTGATCATCCCCCAAAAAGAGGCTAAATCGAAGCCTTGAACTCCAACCGGGTGGTCCCCTACGGTCGGGAAACCGAAAATGTTGCCGAAAACCTCCTCGTCGACCGCCACCATCATTCCCTCCTAACCGACAAGAGAACGTCTCGTCGTTCCGAATCGCCAAAGTCGAGAAAAACTCGAGCATGAGTTCTCGAAAACCGGGTAAATGCATTTGGGCAAAGTACCCACATCCGAGGCCATCGACATAACGTGAAAGGTCGGTGTGGTGCTCCGACCCATTCGAGGCCTCATCCGCGATTCCCTTGGACGTTCAACGTCCGGTGCGTAGCAAATCCCCATTTCCGAATGTTCTTGAACATTTCCCCTTCTTTCTTGTCGAAAATTGGGAACGGTGCGTTGTATTTCCCCGAGATATCCTTGCGTTTTCCCGCTCGAGACATTATTCACACAATACGAAATTGAACGGGGTGAAAAACCTTGAAAAATAACACTTGTGCTTCTTTGGGGAATTTCGTCGAACACTTGGCGTGCGTGTTCAACCAACAAAATTCTTGAGTAAACCTTGCACCAACAACTTCCCAACACAACCAAACGATAATTATAACGTCCCCAAGAGAGTTTTAAGCGAAGTACCTCAACGAGTTGTAGTCGAATTCCCGTAAAAACGCGAAAATTGCCCGAATTTGTCTCAAATTGCTTCAACCCTTGTAGCTTGTTTTTGGAAGGCTCCTTGGACACCAAATTGTATTAGGAATTCTGGGTTTGTGGTGTTGTGGTGCTCCAAATTCTGGAAATTCTTGAAAAATTTTGAAAACACAATTATTGCCAAAAAGAGAGGAAAATAAGAAGTGTTGAAAGGGAGAAAAGTGATGAAAAAGGGGAGCAAAATCTGTTTTTAAACAGATTTTCAGTCCAATCCCGCGGGTCAAGACGAGCATGGGTCGGGTCGTGGGCCAAAAATCCGATTTTTAAACGTTTCTGGGCCGGTCCGCGGGTCGCGTCGACGGCCGCGTCAGTCGACGCGACAGAGCGTAATTCTTCTGTACTCCTGCGTCGACGCCGCGTCGACTGACGCGAGCAGGTGCTCGGCGTCGACGCGGGCGGATCCCTGCGCGTCTTTTCCTTCGCTTGTTCGTTCCATTCTCCTCGTCCGAGTTCTTCAACTGTTCTAAACAACTAAAAGCCAAAATAAAACAATAAATAAATAAAAATAAAATACAAAAGGATACATAAAGCTCGGGTTGCCTCCCGAGAAGCGCAAAATTTTAACGTCGCTTGCTCGACGCTATCCCTGCTCGTTTATCTCTTATTGTACGGTGGATCTCCAAACTCCACCATCTTGCGACTGTTATTCGTACCTCGTCCGTCATGATAAGGTTTCAACCTATGCTTGTGAGCTTGAAAGGACGATTTGCCAATCTCATCGTACAACGTGGCTACGCCGTACTCGTCGACTTCTTTAATCAAAAATGGTCCGCTCCATGAAGCTCCAAATTCGGCTGGGTCGTACTTACGTTCGTTATTATACAAGACTAATTCTCCAACCTCAAATTGCAAGTTCTTGACTTCATTTGCGCGATCCTTCCTTGAATTCTTCATATCTCTCGTCCAATCCTTGAAATAAGCCTCGCCCTTGTGCCTTGAGCGATTTATTGGTGGTTTCGACTCCACCTTCTGCTCGAATTTGCGCGAACACTCCTCATCAAAACTGCCTCCAAATTCCGCTACGATGTCTCGTATGTCAATTCCCAACAACTCGATCAATTCTTCCCCACTTAAGTGCATAGGCTCTTCAAACTCGTTGTACCTCTTACTTGAATTGACTCGTTTAGCCCTTCCCTCGGTAGAAAAGCCTCGTCCCCGTCGCCCAAACTGTTCAAAGTTGCAATCTCTCGTAATTCGTTGACGCATGATGCAACGGGGTCAATGAAAAAGTCTTCCTCTTGCATAATAGGAGATGGAGTGTTGTGAATATCTTTCAAAGAGAAGGTCACTGTTTCGCCCAAAACGGTCATCGTCATTCTCCCTTTATGAACATCAATAAGAGTATGTGAAGTCGCCATGAACGGTCGGCCCAACAGAATGGTGTGCTCGTTGTCCTCCGTCGGAACTTCACCAATGTCCATGACCACGAAATCAACTGGAAGCACAAGCTCCCCAACTTGCACTAAAACGTCTTCGACTATCCCTAACGGTCGTCGAGTCGAGCGATCGGCTAACTACAGGCGCATAGTTGTCGGTTTGAGGGGTCCAAGATCAAAATCTTGATAAAGCGAATAAGGCATTAGATTAACGCCTGCTCCAAGGTCCAACATACCTACTGCCTTTTTCCCATTGGCTAGTGAAATCTTTATGCAAAAACTGCCCGGATCGCGTTCCTTAGGTGGTAACGGCTTCTTGAAAATCGTGTTAACTTCTTTCGGTAACGGAACGTATTTAGTTGTCGCCAAACGTCTCTCTCGCGAAGCGAGTTCTTTAAAAAACTTGACGTAGGCGGGCATCGTCTTGATCACTTCTAAAAGTGGCAGGTTTATATTCACATTCTTCAAGAGATTGTACAGCTCCATGAATTTCTTGTTCTCCTTCGCTGGACGTAATCGGCTCGGAAAAGGAACAGCATCCTTATACTGCATCGTTGTTTGCTTCGGTTGTGGTGGTTCATCGATGCCAGAGGTGTCGCTCGGGGTTTTTCCTTGAATAGAACCAGGAACATATCTATTGGCGGATTTATGAAGCTTGTCCACCGGTTTAGGAACTAGCTCTTCATCTTGATTCTCTATGCCATTATCGATCTTCTTCCCACTGAGAAGGATGTGAATTGCCGATGCTTGCTCCGGCTGGCTTGGTAGCTTGTCTTTCTCCTTATTTGATCTAGCAATATCAGTTGCTATTTGTCCCATAGTTCTCTCCATTCTATCCATGTTTTTAGCTAGATCATGCACAATGCCGGAAAGTTGGTCTATTCCGCTCACCTTCTTAGAAAGTTCGTCTATCTTCGCATTCACCTTCGTGAGCCCTTCTCTGTTACTGATCGTCTCAGCCACTTGATTCTGCTGCCAAACTAACAGCTGATCATTTGGTTGAGTTGCACTCGACGTCTGTCCCTATGTATGAAATTTATTTTGTACCGGTGGGGCTGGTATTTGAGCATAATGCGGCGGAGGAAATTGTGGATCAGGAGGCGTATGATTTGGATTGCCCGGACCCCATTTGAAAAGAGTATTGTCACGTTGTGGCGTGTACTTCTTTTGATTTGAATAATTCTGGATCGTGTTTACCTCCTCTTGCTGCTCACTGTTGTTAGGACATACGTCTGCTAAATGCTGGGGGGATCCACATTGTTTGCAATTCGCAGCCATTTTCTGTGCAGCGGCCTTCCTAGCCCGCTCGGCTTTCCAAGCAGCTAATTTTTCGTCGAAAATCTCCTCGCATTTCGCTTTAACTAATTTGCCATCGTCTAAATCAGAGTCGGGGATGGAAACTTCATTAACTCTTATTTTACGAGGCCGAGAGTTGGTTTGTCTGGACTTTTCGCTCTGCTTCTCCAACACTTGTCTTGCCTCGTGTGCTGTCAGGTCTCCGAAATCTCCTCCCGCTGCTATCTCTACTTCTCGTTTCCCATTGTCTAATAAACCATCGAAAAAGAACTGGTTAGTCATCTCCGGTGAATAGTTGTGGTGGGGGCAAGCTTGCAAAAGTGTTTTGTAGCGCTCCCACGTCTCGTGAAATAGCTCTCCCTCCAATTGCTCAAAAGTAGCAATTTGCCTCCGAAGATGCCCCGTCGTTTGGGCTGAATAATATTGGTTCAGAAATTTCTCGCTAATCATATCCCAGTCGGTTAACGAACCAGGCTCTAAGGACAATAGCCATGACTTCGCCTTGTCCTTCAAGCTGTACGGAAAACAAATCATCTGGACCTCCTCTTGGTGAAGGCCATGAACTACGAATCGACCAACTTCATCAACGAAATAATTTAAAAATGCCAAGGGGTCTTCATGTGCATTCCCATGAAAGGTTGGGAGTAGGTTGAGTTGATGCGGTTTAATTTCTACTGCCCTCGCGGTCGGTCCAAGAACAATGGCGGACCGAAAAGGTACAACCTTTGGTCGTGCCAAGTCGCGCTGTCTAAGTGCTCGATCTCCCCTTGGTTCTCGAACTTGGTCATAAGCTCTCTCGTAGTGGTCGTTATGCGCGTAACGGTGCTCGCGCTCGTATCTCCTTCCGAAATTATTTTGCTCGTAACCATGATCTTGATTCTCCAACCACTCGTTCACGTGCCTTTGATTGTTCATATAGGCGTTTTGCTGCAAAACATCCTCGTTCCTAAATGCCACGTTCTCGACGTGGTGAAGACGCATGAAATTGTCGTTCATCTCTTCGTTTTGCCTGAAATTCTCCATGTTGATTGGGTGATTGGCTATGTTGTTCTGGTGGTTGGCTCCTTCGTTTCTCCTTTCGCCGCGTCTAGAAGAATGCGATTTGTTCGGATCATTACCATGCTCAGTTCGAATGGGGCGTGGTGGTGACCTCGGTGGTGAATCGCCGTTTCGAACTGAATGTGCTCCTAACATAATGTCAGGAACTTGATTGCAAGCAAAATCGGTTGCTGTCGAGGAATTGTCCTCGGGAATAAGAACGGGTCTTGGTCTTGGCGGATTTGAACGGTGAATGTTGTCGATGAATGGCACAAGGTCGCGTTGAAGTGATCGCCTTCCTTTCATAAACTCAACAACACGTCAACGTACCAAATGGCAAAAATCAAGTAAAATCAAATAAAATAATAAATTAAACAGGAAATAAAACGAAAAACATTTTTAATTCCTACTCGTTGCATCCCCGGCAACGGCGCCAAATTTTTGACTCAAACTTTTGTGCACCCTGTTTTAATAAATAATTTAAAAGCACGTCAGTTTGCTCGCAAGTGTACGAGGTAACTGTAGGGTGATGAGTTTGACTCGAGTCGTATCTCTCGAGGAAACAACTGTTCGGTCCTATCAATGTTTTTCTCAATTTCGAATAACATACATATACATTTTGGGGTTTGAAAAGATTGATTCGATCATTAAAACCTAAGACGATAATTTAAGCTAATTAACTAAATGCTTAACTAGATTACCAATTACGAACTAAGTAGTATACTAAAGCTATTTTAAACGAATTATTAACAACTAAGAGTAACGACTAAATTATCGATTATAGCTACGAAGATTTAGAGCTAATTAACGTAACTAAAGCATGAATTTAAGAATCTAATGCTAACATACGAGTCATACCAATCCACGAACATTAACTAAGCATGAACCAAATCGCATAAATAAACTAAATTAATCAATATCCGAAATACGAGCATGAAGCGATTAAGCTAACTAAATTAATCTAACTAGTCTAGCATTAACTACGAAATTAACTAAGCAATTAACT
>BMAC01000348.1:271048-302447 GCA_014905375.1 Phtheirospermum japonicum
GAATCGGTTTCGTTTTTACGATTTTTCTATTTTTTTTCTATTTATTTGAATTTTTTTTATTTTTTGACATTTTCGAGGGAATTCAAAATCCCTCAAAAAATAAAAAAGAATTCAAATAAATAGAAAAAAATAGAAAAAACTAGAAAAAAAATAGGGTTTATTTTCGGGTCGCCGAGGCGCACCCCTCCCCGCCCCGGTCGTAATTTCTCGAGTTTTGTTTCTATTTTTTACTATTTTTTCGGTTTTTTCCATTATTCATATAAAATCGAAAAAAAATAGAAAACGCGCACTAAACGATCGACGTCCGACCCCCGTGGTTCCCACAACGACGAGACGCACACCTCCTCCAAATATCAAAAATCACCCCACGTGCCTAAGATGATAGGATCGGTTTCATTTTTACGAGGTGGGTCAAACTTGTACGGACGGTGAGGAGAAGCATATAAAATTACTATGCCTATTTGTTAAATAACAAAATAGAAAAAAATCCTAGGCCCTATTTCTCTCTTTTTTTATTTATTTTTTTATTTTTCTTTTCCCTGATTTTTGTAAGCCTAGGCCCTAGCTTAGCCACAATAATAATCATGGCAAAATGGAGCACCGATTACGATGAATTAAGTTCTCCATGCCAAATGATAGTATTTCTCGCTCCGTATTCTAATACCACTTGATCATGTGCCACTATATTACTATCGAATATAGTTTAATAAAAATGGAATAGCTAGTTTTAAAGAACATAATTCTCCATTTCTTATTATGGCCAAAAAATAGTAAAAAATAGAAACAAAACCCAAAAAATCACGACCGGGACGGGGAGGGTGCGCCTAAGCGTCCCGGAAATAAATCCTATTTTGTATTATTTTTTCTATTTTTTACGATTTTAATTTTTTTTAATTTTTTAAAAAAAATTAATTAAATTCCGAGGGAATACAATTTCCCTCGGAATAATTCCGAGGGAATCCGTTATCCCTCGGAATTATTCCGAGGGAAATTATATTCCCTCGAAATTTAATTATTTTTTTAAAAAAAATAATTAAATGAAACCGAGGAATCTCACGCACACATGCTCGATTGTATTTTAAGATCGAATTAGTGTCAAAACAACCCCACGTGCCTAAGATGATAGGATCGGTTTCGTTTTTACGATTTTTTCTATTTTTTTTCTATTTATTTGAATTTTTTTTATTTTTTGACATTTTCGAGGGAATTCAAAATCCCTCAAAAAATAAAAAAGAATTCAGAATAAATAGAAAAAAATAGAAAAAACTAGAAAAAAATAGGGTTTATTTTCGGGTCGCCGAGGCGCACCCCTCCCCGCCCCGGTCGTAATTTCTCGAGTTTTGTTTCTATTTTTTACTATTTTTTCCGTTTTTTCCATTATTCATATAAAATCGAAAAAAAAATAGAAAAACGCGCACTAAACGATCGACGTCCGACCCCCGTGGTTCCACAACGACGAGACGCACACCTCCTCCAAATATCAAAAATCACCCCACGTGCCTAAGATGATAGGATCGGTTTCATTTTTACGAGGTGGGGTCAAACTTGTACGGACGGTGAGGAGAAGCATATAAAATTACTATGCCTATTTGTTAAATAACAAAATAGAAAAAAAATCTTAGGCCCTATTTCTCTCTTTTTTTATTTATTTTTTTATTTTTCTTTTCCCTGATTTTTGTAAGCCTAGGCCCTAGCTTAGCCACAATAATAATCATGGCAAAATGGAGCACCGATTACGATGAATTAAGTTCTCCATGCCAAATGATAGTATTCTCGCTCCGTATTCTAATACCACTTGATCATGTGCCACTATATTACTATCGAATATAGTTTAATAAAAAATGGAATAGCTAGTTTTAAAGAACATAATTCTCCATTTCTTATTATGGCCAAAAAATAGTAAAAAATAGAAACAAAACCCAAAAAATCACGACCGGGACGGGGAGGGGTGCGCCTAAGCGTCCCGGGAAATAAATCCTATTTTGTATTATTTTTTTCTATTTTTTACGATTTTAATTTTTTTTAATTTTTTAAAAAAAATTAATTAAATTCCGAGGAATACAATTTCCCTCGGAATAATTCCGAGGGAATCCGTTATCCCTCGGAATTATTCCGAGGGAAATTATATTCCCTCGGAAATTTAATTATTTTTTTTAAAAAAATAATAAATGAAACCGAGGGAATCTAATATCCCTCGATTTTCCGAGGGACTACTTCCCTCGGACAACCACCCGTCGGTCATCCCTCGATTTTTCGTTCGGTAAACATGGCGGGAACATTTGGCGCCCTGATTTCCGAGGGATTTTCCGAGGAACGTAATTCCCTCGGAAAAAACCGAGGGAATTTTATTTCCCTCGGTGTTCCCTCAGAAAATTACGAGGGAATTTCGTTCCCTCGAAAAATCCCTCGGGAATTTGCTGTTTTTTTGTAGTGAAAGTTTCTAAGTTTTCCGCTACGCCCTAGCATCTCTATCTGTTCGTTCCTTACCTATCTTCTACTTTTGATGGCTAACAACAGATCGGAGTTTCATCCGACTCTGGCTGTGTCAAACATTAAAAATCACATCTCTATTATTCTTGATATGGAGAATGTGCAATACGCTACATGGGTGGAACTCTTCAAAATCCATGCCCGGTCGCATCGTGTGATTCATCACATATTACCTTCTGAGAATCCGCCGGTGCGGGTACCAGCTACGGTTGAGGAAACGGAGCAGTGGCGCACTCTTGACGCCACGGTTCTACAGTGGATATACGCAAGAATTTCCACAGACTTGCTGCACACGATTCTTGAACCTGATTCTATGGCCGAGGACGCCTGGGTTCGGCTGTGGGAAATCTTCCAAGATAATAAAAATTCTAGGGCAGTGACGCTCGAACAAGAATTCTCTCATACCACCATGGAGGATTTTCCAAATGCATCCGCATATTGCCAATGCCTCAAGGTGTTGGCTGATAAGTTGAAAAACATGGGGGCTACGGTTTCGAATGAACGGTTGGTTCTACAGTTGGTGGCCGGTTTTACGAACGCTTACAGTGGTGTTGATACTCTTCTTCGCCAGAGTGATACATTACCGAAGTTTTATCAAGCGAGGTCTACGCTCGTTCTCGAGGGAGCAGGGCTTGCTAAGCAAGTTGCCTCGGGTGCGACTTTGATGTCTTCTACGCCGACTCCTGTTGCACCATCTGGTCCATCCCAACGTTCATCGTCTAGCGGACGGAAGTCGAACAGGAAGAAAGGGCCAAAGTTGTTATAGGGGCACGGTCATTTTTCATCTCGTGGGCAAGACCAGTATCCGTCGTCTGGGTCTGGGGGTTATTCCGGGCAGCCGGGTTTGTCCAGAACTCCCTGGCCTCCTCAGTGGTCCGGCGGGATTCCTTCGTGGCAGTTGCAGTGGCAATGGCCGTGTCCATACCCTACTGCGCCATGGGTTCGCTCTCCGGCCCCATCACGCCCCTCTACGTCACAATCTGGAATTCTCGGCCCCGGCCTCAGGCTTACACGTCTCAAGGCTCTTCACTGCCCACAGATACTGAAGCTTCCATGCATACCTTGGGCATCAATCCACCGGATGTGAATTGGTACATGGATACCGAGGCTACATCTTATATGACGTCTTCTCAAGGTACACTCTCGTCTTATATTAACTTGAGCACTAAGACTGGTATTATTGTTGGTAATGGTCAGTCGATCCCAATTTTGGGTTTTGGTCACACTTAGTTGCCTCATTCGAACACCTCGTTGTCTCTTAAAAATGTGCTCAATGCCCCTAATATTGTTAAAAATTTACTGTCAGTTCGAAAATTTACTTCTGATAATTAAGTGTCGGTGGAATTTGATCCTTTTGGGTTTTATGTTAAGGATTTTCATATGGGGACGCGTCTAATGAGATGTGAGAGTCGGGGGGAATTTACTCCTTCGTTATGGCATGATTGATTGGGTCACCCGGGTGTTCCCATGTTTGACTCTCTTAGGAAGAATAGATTTATTGATTGTAATAAACAACTTTATTCATTTGTTTGTCCTTCATGTCTCTTGGGAAACATATTAAATTGTCGTTTGTGGCGTCTACTACAAACACCACTTTACCTTTTGATATTACTCATTGTGATTTATGGACTTCTCCCATATTAAATGTTATGGGTCATAGGTATTACGTGTTTTTCTTGGATGATTACACCAGTTTTTTGTGGACATTTCCATTATCTCATAAGTCGTAGGTATTATCTACATTTCTTACATTTCGGCCTTTTATTCGTACCCAGTTTGAGAGAGATAGTAAGTCATTTCAATGTAATAATGGGAGGAAATTTGACAATCGGTTATTTAGGGACTTTAGCTCTACGAATGGGATGGTATTTCGTTTATTGTGTCCACATACCTCATCTCAAAATGGTAAGGTTGAGCGACAAATTCGTACGATTAATAATATTATTCGTACCCTTCACCCATGCCTCGGTCCTAGCGTCATTCTGGCATCATGCCCAGCAAATGGCGACCTATCTCTATAATATTCTTCCTCGCAAGAATATGTCTTACCAACATCCGGTTACTCGTCTATATCACAAACTTTCTTTATATGCTCATTTACGTGTATTTGGGTGCCTGTGTTATCCTCTGTTTCCGTCTACTACTATTCATAAGCTCCAACCCTGTTCCACTCCTTGTGTCTTTTTGGAATTCCAATCTGATCATCCAGGGTTAAGTGTTTGATGTGGCTTTAAATAAAATATTTCTTTCTCGTCACGTGATTCTTGACGAGTCTCAATCTCCTTTCTCTGAGATCAAGTCTTCTTCTTCGTCGTCATCATATGAGTATTTAGATGACTCTCCATCCCCGTATGTCCAGCTTCATCGTGCTCCACCTCCTCCCTCACCACCGATGGTAACTGAAGGATCTTTTGAACATCGAGTTTGTAACACTCGCATCCGGATAGATTGTCTAAATAATCCGACCGGAAGGAATCTCTATTCGCCAGTCCGGTCAAATGTCAGATCCATCTGACCGGGTGTGAGTCCAGTAGGCCAATCCGGTCGGGACATCCGATCGGATATCGTGGCATCTCCTCCCTCGGTGATAATACCTTCTACTTCCCCGGTTATCCCACCCCCCTCACTCGGTCGCCCGGTTACACGTAGCCAACGGGGTATCTATAAACCTAAAACATAGTTCAATCTTCACTCTTTGGCTACGAGGTCTCCGTTACCTCGTAATCCAGTGTCGGCCCTACGATATCCTAATTGGAATTTGGCTATGATTGACGAATTTAATGCTCTTATTAATAATAAGACGTGGGTTTTAGTACCTCGTCCTCCTCCTGATATTAACAGTATTCATTCCATGTGGATTTTTACTCATAAAGAATGTGTTGATGGTTCGTTTGACAGGCATAAAGCCCGTCTTGTAGGTGATGGGAAAACTCAACAGGTTAGCATTGACTGTGGAGAGACATTCAGTCCTTTGGTCAAACCAGATACGATCTGGTTAGTCCTCAGTCTAGCTCTCTCTAAGAAGTGGGCTATTCACCAACTTGACGTTAAGAATGCCTTTCTTCTTGGCATGCCTACTGATACAGTGTACATGCATCAACCTCTTGGGTTTCGGGATTATACTTTTCCGGATCACGTGTGTCTTTTGAAGAAATCATTGTACGATTTAAAACAAGCTCCTAGGGCTTGGAACAAACGGTTTACTGATTTTGTGATGACTCTTGGGTTTGTACGTAGTACTTCGGATCACTCTATGTTCATCTTCCAGGATGGGCATCGCATGGCGTATCTCCTCCTTTATGTTGACGATATCATTTTGACAGCTTCCTCGGATTCTTTGCGATGTCACTTTATTGACAGGTTGAGCTCGGAGTTCCCTATGAAGGATTTGGGGTCCCTCAAGTATTTCTTGGGCATTGATATTACATCTCATGCTCATGGATTGTTCTTGTCCCAACGTAA
This sequence comes from Phtheirospermum japonicum, assembly GCA_014905375.1. Taxonomy (NCBI): domain Eukaryota; kingdom Viridiplantae; phylum Streptophyta; class Magnoliopsida; order Lamiales; family Orobanchaceae; genus Phtheirospermum; species Phtheirospermum japonicum. Next base: position 277,001 of record BMAC01000348.1, read on the forward strand.
GTATGCCAAGGAGATAATTGAGTGAGCAGGCTTAGCTTCATGCAAACTATCGGCTACTCCCGTGGATACGAAACCAAAAATTTCTTCGGCTGGTAGTCCTCCATTCTCGGACCTAACTCTTTAACGCAGTCTTGTAGGGGCTCTTCAGTATCTCTCATTTACCCGACCGGATATTGCTTATGTTGTCTAGGAGGTCTGCCTCTTCATGCATGATCCTAGGGAGGTTCATATGTTAGCCTTGAAATGGATCTTACGTAAAATTTAGGGTACTCTTAGTCACATGATGCACGTGTACCTGTCTCCGACCTCTTGCCTAATTGCATACACCGATGTGGATTGAAGAGGTTGCCCCGATACCCGCCGCTTCGCGTCTGGCTACTGTGTGTATCTTGGGGATAATCTGATTTCTTGGTCCGCCAAACGCCAGACTACCTTATCCCGATCGAGTGCCGAAGCTGAGTACAGGGGTGTTGCTAATGTGGTTTCGGAATCTTGTTGGCTCCAAATTATGCTGCTGGAGTTACATTGTCCTATTCCAACGACGACCTTGGTCTACTGTGACAACATCAGCGCTATATACCTCTCGGGAAATCCGGTCCAACATCAACGTACAAAACATATAGAAATGGATATTCACTTTGTCCGGGAGAAGGTCACTCGAGGTCATGTTCGGGTTCTTCACATCCTGTCTCGTTCCCAAATCGCTGATATTTTCACAAAAGGTCTACCCCTTGTCTTGTTTGAAGATTTTAGGGACAATCTTAACATTCGACTTTCTCCTGTTTCGATTGTGGGGGAGTAATAGATGATATTTTTGGAATTATATTGTAAATCTCGTATATATGGTAGGAATAGATTTACCTTGATTGTAGTCTAGATTAGTGTATCCCTCTTGTATATCTTACGATTCATGGAATGAGAATATACAACAGATTACATTCTTACAGGGGGTGAAATATTTATCCAATGGCCACATTCAAAACTTGTGAGCGCTTTTTTTTTTTTTGGCGATTAAAATCAAAAACTTGATTTGTACTCGATTAAGAAAATAAGTGCAGATACCAACTACTCATTTTTAATTATGTTTGACTTGTCTAGTTGAAAACTCGATTAGACTAATAATCAAATCTAATTCAAGGATATTTATTAAAACCTAGTCATTTTTATTTTTTTTGAAAGAAAAACGAGAAATTAAAGGTGGCTGGAAAATAGCAAAGTCTGATTTGACAATGGAAACTTGGGGGTGAGGAGAAGTCATCGCCTCAGTCGCCCTTCACCAGTCCGCAGCCGCCGTCGATTGAAGGCGAAGAGGTCGCCTGCCGATTTAAGTTGGATCCACCCCTACCGTTGTTGGTCGCCGCTGTCACTGTCAAGCCATGCCGCCGCCACCGTCGAGCCACCATCTTTGCTTTGCCGTTTCCGCTGTTCTCCGTTGCCGCTTTCCGATTTCCACCACCGGATTGCCCAGTCAAAGATCGAAGTAGACGGAGTGGATTTGGCCGGCCGATTTCTGAAAACTGGGGAGATTCGCCGTGCCCGTCGGAGAAGGTGGAGAGGAGCGTCGCCTACATACGGCCGCCTGATTATCGTCGCCCTACCGTCGAGTGGCCGGCCGATTCGCCATCGCTGAGTCGCTGTTTTCAGTTTTGGGGAAGGAAGAAAGGATAAGAAACATGAGGGCTGGGATTAAAGGTGATTTTGGTAGTTTAGGCATAATATTTGATTTTCTACATTTAAATTAAATGAAAATTGATAAGTAAATATTAGATCCTGCCACGTCAGCCATCAAGCTCGAATTGGATAATTTTGTACCTTTTTTTGATGATTTTGCCAACTTCGTGTATGTGTTTTGATAGTTGACAATATTTTGGTCCTACATTGGAAAATGAACATCATAATGAACCAAAAAAATAATTTTTCATGATTGGCGCAGTTCAGAGATCATTGTGACAGGTTTGATAGTTCTCGTAGAGCATTCAAATATCAATTAATAATTGTTAACTTTTTGTTGTTAAAACAAATGTATCAACACTTGATACACAAATACTTGTTACTACGATTTATCTGATCTCCTTCGTTTGTTACACAACGTTGAAGATCTTTTGGTTCTGACTTGTAACTCCAAGTAGGTCTCTTGCTCGTGTTCTGCTTCTTCAGAAAATGTCTTGCGTCTTTTCCAAAACCGTATCTCATTTGCGTCGTTCTTTGCCCTTAAATAATCAAAACTCCTAGTCTTGATAAACAAGTTAGGCTAAAAATAAGGAAACTAAATAAAGACCTCAACTAGCTTAGGAGATAAATCTAGAGTTCTAAATAAAACAAAATTCAAGAAAGACAAACAAACAAAAAGAAAAATTACCAAGAATAATATTCTCAACACGTTTATGTAATACGGGAAGATCCCAATTTTGGTCTTGTAACTCTGGACCTTTAGCAATTGGACTTTTTTTTTTTTCGTCTTCCTGCAATTACATCATATAACATTTGAAAATTCTCACTATCAAAATTGCATGAAAATTATTTTTTGCCGGAATATCACACATGCATGAGCGTAATTACACCCATATGCTGCAAGTCTGATATTATTTTGATTTTTAAAAAAATGCAAATTGAGAAAGTTCAAGAATTACGAAATATTGTTTGGGGAAAAAAAAAAAGAGAAGAATCCCAACGAAACCAAACTTACAAAAGACCAAAAGCTATAAGACCCCGATCGTAATTCCCATTGTTGGATACAATGGAACACAAATGTAAGAATGGAAGGAATAGAAGGTCCGAGTGCTAATCAAAAGCAACACATTTGATTTGTTATAAAATATATTATGTTGTTTAACTTGACTACACATTTGTATATTAGATTAGATGTGGTACATGGAAAGAAAACAATGATAATCACTTCTCGTAACATTTTGCTTACTCTTTTTCACTTTTTAAAAACATCAAATGTAATTCGCTAGCTTTTCTAGAATTGCAAGTGTAAGCGTGAAAAAAGCAAAAGCAACTTAAAATACTTCAAAAGAAGAGCAGCTCAAGAAAGGCCTATTTTTCTCATCTTTTGTATTCATTTCCTTTCATTTTAATATTTTTATTTGACTTCCTACCTCAGTCAACCTATTTTTTAAAAGAGAGATAATTTTGTGATTTGAATTAATGCACATTTAAATAATCATGCTTTAATACTTTAAAGCAGTCAAAAAAATCATTATTTCCATTATGAGGCAAGTTTGTGATCATTTTTCGTTAGTTTGACAATTTAACAATGATATGTTATTGACATTATCCGTTGGTCTTGCTGTGAATGATAATTTAGTTGGCAGTATAAATTTGATTTTATATTGGATGATTTGAATTGTTTATTTATATACAAGTATTTGGTTAATAAATAATAGTTGATAATTATTTGATTGTGTAAAATGATTGAAAATATTGACCCAATTTATTATTGGATTCTTTTTTGTTAATAATATAGATTATTTGATGAGTTTATTGAATAACTAAAACCAAAATTTACAATATATATATATATATATATATATATATAAACATATATAAGAGTTATTATTTTAAAATTATTACATACCAAGATTTAGTGAGTTGCTCATTTGTAAATATATTAAGTTTAATTTGTGCAGATAAAAAAATATTACTAAGGTTCTAATAGTTAAAATAATAGGGCAAAAAAGAAAATCGAATAGTAGCACTAGCATACGAAGGGAATGAAAGCAAAGATTTTATTTATTTATTTATTTTTTTGCATGGATTACGAATAATTGACAAACATCTAATTTCAATCCACGTTTAATACTGTCTACCCAACAAATTTATAACCGATATATTTTTCTACAAAAAATCAACGTTTTAGATCAAAAAACTAATCTAAATCGTTTAACAAACAACCTAACTATAATATTTGTCCTCTAAATTAGATTCAAATCTCTAATAGTTCTTTATCTGATTGTACTAATCTAAATCGTTTAACAAACCATTTTTTCTGATGTATTCACGAAGTAATGACTAATTAACATTGCACTAGTAATTCTCCTTACCTGATCTTGTTTTTCTTGTTTTTATTTATACTCTTAATAAATATGTCAATCACAGACCCAATGTTGAAATCTTAAATAATACCCACACATACATAAATAAAAGCCAAAACAATTACACCATCATTACTACATCAAGAGAATTCAATGTGCAATTAAGGGTTGTGTAAATCTTGAAATTGTGACCAAAAAATCTATAAACAAATGATGGAATCTTTTAACTGTACCTTTGACTTTTGCCTATTTCCTTATTACATGTACATTTAATAGATAAGATTTTACATAGATATGAAAACCTACCATAGGCAGGACCCTTGTTCTATGGTGTCCCAATGTGTGAATTGTAATGTCAGGTGCTATTTTTGTCATGCAATAACTAACGTGCGTACAACTATATATATATACACATGCCCTTCAAAAATGCTGTAAAAGCTAAAACAATTGCAATAAAGCCACGAAACGAAATATTTATATTTTAGCATAAATATTCTCAAGTGACAATATGTGGCATGGTTTGCTTTAAGCAAAACTATAAGAAAAGTACAGCTCTTGATATCAACGTTTTAAAATGAAATAAAGTATTCTTCTATCATATATTGTTGACTCATTGTGAAGAAAAAAATCTGGAAAAAAAAATCTCATTTGGAAAATAAAAATATTCTGGACCATTTTTCTATCAACTTAGTGGCACACCACACACTACAAGGAAAAAAAAACAAATAACTTATAGAAATATTGTCGGTAATGTAAATAAAATTGTAAATATAGGTAAAAGTGTTAGTAAATACTCCATTGTCATAATTACAATTTTATTGATAAATTGAAAAATTATTGCTAATTTGTCGGTACAGTTTGAGGGGGAAAAAGTATTTTTTATATTTTATCGATAATTGTAGAATTTAGTAACAAATAATATCGGTAGGTAAATTTTGTCAACAAAATGTAAGATTTTTTTTTTATTTTAAATGACAAAATTCCATTGTCATAATTTAAAATAAAGTTAATTGTGTATTGTGATTTTTTCTAAAATAGCCTACAAATCAAACCAAACGCGCACATAAGCGTTTGGATATGATTTCATATTGAGAATTTGAAAATGATAGAAAATATATGATGAGAAGAATTTAAGGAACGTTTATTTTTTAAATGTGTGAATAGATATGAGATGAAGAAATATTTCTTAGTTAATTTAACATAGAACAAAGAAGTAAAATAATAATTGGTAATTATGTCCAGTTCTATCTCTCGCAATTTAAAATTTATCATGTCTCATTCTATATATCATATTTATATTTTTTAGAGAAATCATTGTTACTTTTTTACTTATCAATAAAAATTAAATGTTACTTTATTAAATTTTCATATTTTTATTATTTCACGTTTTTGAGTATTTTTAACAAAATGATATTATGATTATTTGATACTTATAATTATAACACTAATTATTTTTATTAATTTTTGTAAAATTGTTAATTGCGACAGATATATAGTACGAAGAAAGTAGAGTTATGTGAATAAGTGAATTAGAATTTATTGAAAATTATAATAATTGATGATTGAATGACTAATTTACAAAAATGAAGTCGTGAGCGAGTTAAAAATATAAATATTTAAATACTTTCAAAAAAATTGTATCAAAATTAAAATTTCCAAAGGGAAATGGTAGGCAAACGTATCCGTACAAACCGCTTGAGTGTGGATTAGAATGATAATTAATGTTAATGATATTGTTACCCTTAAGCTTAAATTGCCACAGTTGACTCTTTCTACTTAGGAAATAGTATTTGCTGACGCACCACAGTACGGCCAACACTTTTATCACGGAGAGTTTTATTGGCACTTGAAAATCAATCTACTAAAAAAAATAAAAAACAAGAAGTTGGGGGTCACAAAAAACTCGAGATGTTTAGGTCACAATTGAATATTCTTTCATTATTTATTATATTATTAAACTATAAAATAGTGAAAAAATAATTGAGAAATTAATATTTTTTTTATGGTGATTGGATATAATTTGTATGATTTTTGATAAATGGTTGGATATAAAATTATTTGGTAAAAATAAAAATTAAATGGCAGATGTTTGTGTGTGGGAGAAACAGTGTGGATATAAGAGAGAGAGATGAAATAAAATAAAGAAAAATGAGGGGAATTTTATTTTATTTATTTTTTGGAAAAACGAGGATTGTATTTTATGTTAATTAAAAAAAATATAAAATTATTTGTAATAAGCAATCACTTATTTGTCATTATTTTGGCTAGTTGAAGGGGGTAATAGATGATATTTATGAAATTATATTGTAAATCTCGTATACATAGTAGGAATAGATTTACCTTGATTGTAGCCTAAATTAGTGGATCCCTCTTGTATATCTTACGGTTCATGGAATGAGAATAGACAACAGATTACATTCTTACATGGTATCACGAGTTATAGGGTTTTCTCAAACACTACAAAAAAAATCAAAATTTACGAGGGATTTTTCCCTCGGAATTAAGCAAAAATCCCTCGATTTTGGTTAAATCGAGGGAAATTCCGAGGGAAAAATTCCCTCGAAAAAACCTTCCTCGAAACCATTACCGGACAATCCCTCGGAAATCCGAGGGAACATTTCCCTCGGATTTTTTCAATTTCCGANTTTTTTTGGCGATAAAATCAAAAACTTGATTTGTACTCGATTAAGAAAATAAGTGCAGATACCAACTACTCATTTTTAATTATGTTTGACTTGTCTAGTTGAAACTCGATTAGACTAATAATCAAATCTAATTCAAGATATTTATTAAACCTAGTCATTTTTATTTTTTTTGAAAGAAAAACGAGAAATTAAAGGTGCTGGAAAATAGCAAAGTCTGATTGACAATGGAAACTTGGGGGTGAGGTTCAAGTATATAAAACGTTTGTACTAGTTTTTGCATGAATCACAAAATCATGGGCGATACGATTTTGTGATCTTCTAACCCCAAAAAGCCCTACAAAGTTGTGGAGAGACAAACACGTTAGAACATCCGCGAGAATAGGCGCACACGAGGGTCGCAACGACTACATTATAAGCATCTCCGAGGACACAAAAATTATGGAGTTGGTGATCATGTGCCACTGTGAGAGCCTCACTAAGAGCACGAAATTCAGCGAGCTCGAGGTTATCGATGCCCATGAATTTTTTACTTAGGCGAAACTCGCTCGGCGGCTAAAGCTCACTATGCTCCGCTTCAACAAACAGAAATTTATTATCCAAACTCTGGATAAAAACATCAAGCCCTGCACATCCGTGGGTTCTAGAAATGGCTCCGTTGAAGAGCACCTGAGTGGAGTCAGAGGGAGGGAGAACTCCTCGACTTAGAGAGTGCATTGCGGAGTTACTATCGACACATAGATTGGTGCTTTGGAATTCAGCTAAGGAAAGTGTGGCCGATCTGACAAGGTTATAAGACACTACAGGTTCATCATCAAAGATCATACTATTTCGATTGGACCAGATGTGATTACAAATCATTGCTAAGGGAAGCGGTCGTCGAGTCGTCAAATGTCAACCATTTGATACCGATTGACGCTTGACTCGAATAACTGAAACTCAATTCCGTTGATGATCAAATCGAATTCAAATCTTTCAATATATAAAGAGGGACCACTTATAAATAGTAGTAACTTTTTTCCAACAAAAATAAATTTACTAATTAATATTAATATTGTATGTTTGAATGTTGAAATCTTAATTATAATTATTGTATTTAATAATTGTCTAAACTACATTAATGATCATTTTGTGTGTGTTTTAAAATAATAAGTTTTTTATTTTGTACCCATTTATGTATACTCTGTTAAATTAGTGGTCTTTTGACGATCTTCAGTTAGACATTCATATATCATATATAACATAAAAAATTATATTTATCTATACAAAATTAAGTCTATATTTATCTATTTATCTCAAATAAACAATATCAAATAAGTTTAAAAGATATTTCATGAACAAAATATGAATATACAATTCAGTATTATTATTGAGTACAAAATATCATAAAATAATTAATTAACAAATGTACTAAATTTGATTTATTTATATAATAATTAAGTTTATTTATAGAACTTCTTAATCTTAGATAGATTTTGTAATTATATATAACTAGTTTAACACCCTTATATTACACGGAATTTATAAAAAACTAAATATAAGAAATATTTGTAAAAATTACAAAGTTTTAAATTTAAAATAAAAATTGAAAGAATGTGTTCTTAACCCGTTCCCTGTTCAATCTATTAATTATTATAATTATTAATTAATAGTATATTTTAATATTTATATTAAATTCGTTAATAATTATTTACATACTTATAAAAATCCAAAAGGTGTCATACTCTCAAGCCTTCTCGCATTGTGTCATTGTCTAATAAATATTAATTAATTACTAATATATATATATATATTATTTAGATTGAATTCATTACTACTATTTAGCGACATACTCCAATTATTTTAAATATATCATAATTTACTTATACATAATATTTAAAATTTCAAAATAAATTATTTTAAATTTTATTATAAATACAATTTATTTAATTATTTTCATATATAAGTTTTTTTTTTGTAATTTAAATTATTTCATATGTATTTGTCTTTTAATTAAAATAATTAATTTAGATTTTTTTTACTAATTATATATGATTTAATTATAATTTTATATTAGAAGTATAAAAGAAAACTGTTGAATTAGATAAAATATAATAAAAGAATACTATTAAGTTAAGCTAAATATAATAAAAAGAAAATATTAAGTTAGGCAAGATACAATAAAAAAATTAAATTAGATATATATTAGGCTCAGATGACACATAAGCAACCGAAGCACCAAATTTTTTTATTATCCAAGCGAAGCATGCGAAATAGACACATAGATTAGGAGGATTTTGCATTAATATATACTTGTTTAACATCCTTGTATTACACGGGACTTACCAAAAGATAAACATAAAAAAATATTTGTGATAATTACTGAATTTTAAATTTAAAATAAAAAATTAAAATAATGTATTCTCAACTCGTGCCTTGTACATGTCATCACATTCTAAACACGTGTCTAATATATATTTTATTAATTATTATTATTAAATCATTTTATATATTAATATTTAGAATAAATTCGTTAATAATCATTAGTTACATACTTTGAGATATTCAAAAGACGCCATACTCTCAACCCGTATCGCATTGTACTGGTATCTAATCAATGTTTATTAATTATTAGTATATAATTTAATATTCTTTATGTTTAGATTGAATACATTACTAATATTTAAGTTACATACTTATATTACTGTAAATAACTCATATTTTATGTGTGTAGAATATTTGAAACTCCAAAAATAAAACTATTTAAAATCTATTATCAATAAAATTTATTTAATTGTTTTCATAATAATTTTTTTTTTTGTAATTAAAATTATTTCATATGTAGTTTTTCTTTTAATTAAAATAACTAATTTAAGATTTTATCTACTACTTATATATGATTTATTTATATTTTTATATTAGGAGAATTAAAGAAAAGTATTGAATAAGGAAAAATATAATAAAAGAATTAAATTAGGTAAGATACAATAAAAAGAAAAGTATTAATTAGGTAAATATTAGGCTTGGATGACACATAAGCAAACGAAGCACTAGAATTTTTCATTACCAGACGAAGCATACGAAGCAGACACATAGGTTAAAGAATTTTGCATTAATATATAGGGGTGATATCATTAATTTACATTATACACATACACACACATACATATATAGATATATTATTTTAAAACAAGTACTTAAGAAATTGAATTCAAAAAATTGTTAATAGATAATGACTGAAAATGATAAGTTAACAAACCCGATGTTTTGCTGAATCGACCAACCATTGGATTAATTACTACCCGAACAAAAGAGTAAAAATAAAATATAATAATATAAATAATTTTTATGTGTTGAAAAAATAAAACAAGTAAATTAGTTATTTTCTTTGAAAATGCCATATTTGAAAATCATAAACATTCATGATATTTTTTCAACTTAAAAATAATATATTCTAAATATATTAATTAGTATATCAATCAACAAAGATCATAAAGAAAATGTTGAAAGACAAAAAAGGAAAAGCAAAGAATATTAATATTGTTGTTAATCTGTAACATTGGTGTCTTTGTCCCCCCGTGGGAAAATAAAGTTAAATAAAGATATAAAAAAGGATTATAACAATCATTCGAAGCATCAAACAAGTGATTGAAAAAGAATATAAACCGATGGACCAAACGTTCGAATCAAATAATGGCGTAACAAATAACATAACATATATATTATTCTTAGAAATTGAAAATAAGTAAGTTAAATAATCTATCTATAATTATCATATTAAATATCATAAATATTCATATTTCGTAACTTATATATAATATAATTCAAACATATTAATGTATATACTAAATTATCAGATGTCATATAAATATAAACTAAAAAATAAACAAAACAAAAAAGAAAAACAAATTAATGAATAATAAAATTCATATTATTATTAACTATATGTTTTCGTCTCATATAAACTAATAAAGTAAGTAGATGCAAAATATGAACATAAATAATATTGATAATAACAAGCATCAAACACGTGGCTGGAAAAGGCTGAACCAATGAGCCAAATAATTTAGGTTGGGTGGGTCATTTGGTAAACTGCACAAACGATCAGACTAATAAAATTTATATAAATAACTAAGTGAACATATAATTCTACCGGATCAGTCGCTCAAGATCTTTGGTCTCTCTCGGACCCGATAAAAAATTGGATCACTTCTTATGTACTCTTTGAGAATGATTCAAATCTAGTTCATGATCTATTAGAAGTAGAAGATGCTCTGGGGGGATCTTCACGGATAGAAAAAGATTGCAATCCGTTTGAGAATGATCGAGTTACATTGCTTATTCAGCCCAAACCGAGGAATCCCTTAAATATGATGTTAAGTGAATCTTGTTCTATCTTTGATTAGAAATTTCTCTATGAAAAGTAAAAATTGGAGTTCTAAAAAGGGGAGAGGGAAGGAGCTCTTGACCCGTAATAGATAGAGGAGGATTTATTCAATCACACAGTTTGGGCTCCTAGAATATGGCACCCTTGGAGCTTTCTATTTGATGATTGTATCGAAAGGCCCAATGAATTGGGATTCTTGGTCCAGGGCATTTTGGGGCAAGAGGATCATTTATGATGAAGTTTCTGTCCGTTAGGGTAACTAAACCGCTTGTTTCCCCGTGCCCTATATATGTAGCCTACTAGGCATAATGTCTATAAGGGCCCCATTCGAAAAGAGTTCAACTAAGTTAATCTTTAATGCGGAACCCTGTGTATTTCTGTTCTTGTCGGGGGGTTTAAAGGTGTCATGCCCTTAGTGCCCTTATTTCATATGTGTACCTTAATGTGTGTAGGTTTGATAAGAAGAAGTGATTCTTTCGGAGTAAAACTCCCATTTGTCCAGATTTTGAGAAACGGTATCTCTTGTTTTTCATTCCCATTCCCATAGGAATGAATAATATGATTCAGGTTTTGAACAGGCATGAATAAAACATCTATATGATAACTTCCATCTCAAGAATTATGTGGCATTTAATTGAATTCCGGTCAAAAGATAGACAACTAACTGAGAATAAAAGAGTGAAGTAAAGCGCAGCGACTAACATCCTGAAGGGAGGAAGAAGCAAGCACAGCAAGTGATTAAACGACCCAACCATTCCTGACATCCTGAAAGCATTAAGGGCTAAAAGACCATAATTCGTCGTTTTAACTTGGGTTTGTTATGTTAGGTTAAGATCTTCACGAGGGTAACCAAAGTGGCATTTTACTTTGACTATCTTTTCTTTCACCTCATTAGAAATACGATTGGAAGGAGCTAATTAAAAACTCTCCAGAAAATAAGAACACCCCCCACATTCAAACCCCCACGGGCTCTCCATCTCTAGGAGATTGTGTTCAGGATCTTGTAATCTAAACCTTACTTCTTCTGGTCGGCTCGTATTAACCTGTGTTTTATTACACGCAGTGAATCCCCCATTCCTTTAGTCTTTTCAAGGGTACTTGAATCAACATTAAACTATTCTATATTATGTCTTTCTTTCTGAAGTGTTTGCGGTTCATTAAGCCAAAGGCTTTCAGTGAACTATTGAAGCTATCGAGAGTGCCAAATGCTGACGGGTTATTTTATATAATGCTCTTACGAACCTTATTATACTAATTGCGTTGATCCATATCCTATTTGTTGGCTAACCATTGCTTTAGTTGAAACATGTCGCACTCTCCTCGGTCAAATTTTGACTTATTGACTTTTAGTACATCCACGTGTCGTGCTCTCCTCGGTCCGATTCTGATGTGTTTGAATTCTAGTGCATCCCAAAACTATAAAATTTATTGGTTCGAACGTCATAGAGGCTCAGGTTGGCTGCGAAGAATAGAACGCTGGCATGTGTTACTCGACATCATGGAGGCACGGGTTGGCTGCGAAGAATGGAATACTGGCATGTATTACTCGTCACCTCTGTTCGGAGCTTACATCTGATTCTGACACTGACATGTGTTACTCCTCACCTAGGTTCAGGGTTACATCCAGTTCCGACGTGTCGACTTCTGTTTCATAACTAGAAAGTTTCTTGGTTTGGACATCATGGAGGCTCGGGTTGTCGAGACGAATGGAATATTAACATGTTTTACTCCTCACCTATGTTCGGAGCTTACATCGATTCTGACACTGACATGTGTTACTCCTATTTCTAGGCTCGGACTTCATGGAGGCTCATGTTGGCTGCAACGAATGGAACACTACATGTGTTACTCTTCACCTAGGTTCGAAACTTACATTCCAGCTAATGTGTCATGGTGTTTCAATTTAAAAGGAAAAATAGTTTACGATTACTAGGTCTTGAAACCAACACCTTTTGGTTATATGTGCACAAATACCACCACTAGGCCAACTCCACATTTTGATATAATGTTATGGCAAATTATTCTATATTCTAAATAATCTTTCCTCTTACTTTAACTACGCATTTTGCTCTCCATAAATATAATAAGACTTAACTTTATTATAAATATTTTATAAAATATAATAAAGTGTGATTAACTTCAAAATAATTTATAAATCTGAAAAAAGGAAAAAATAAAATATTATAAAATAAAATAAAAACTACCAAATGAAAAAATATGGTGTAGGGCCACAAAATTAATTTAGAACTTTGTAGACAAAATATAAAAGTATTATAATAAAAATATTTAGTTGACTATTATTATTATTATTATTTTTGCATGGATTATAATGAGTTTGAGTTTTGTTTGTGTGCATAAAATGTTGAACTATCGCATCTTTTTCCTTTTGGGAGGGTAACCCAAAATCCATGCCTATAAACAATTATATGATAAAATTTGATCTAATAGTGATAGTTAGATGTCAGTGTTGGACAATGTTAATTATCAATTTTCAGGAAGGATCAACAAAAATGAAGGACAATTATTTTCTTACATTGGGCTTTTCTTGAAGAAATTAATTTTCAATCGTGACCAAATCAAGAGTGACCAATAGTAAGGATTTAAAAGTCATGATTAGCAATGATGAAAAAAATACAGTGAAAAAACTATAAATATTGTGTATGGAAAAGTTTACCATGATTTGTAAAGTGCGTTCACTCCAAGAATGATCTTTTTACGAGCCAAGTTTTTTTATTTTGAAGATAATATTATGTTAAGAGAAAAGTATTAAGATCGTTTGAGTTTACATTACTTAACTCCACACACACACACACACACACACACACACACACACACACACACATATATATATATATATATATATATATATATATATATATATATAAACACTTAATTAATGATTATAATTCATTAAAAAATAATATCCAATTTTCTTACTAAAAAAGAATATATTCTATATGGTGTGACTTTAAAGTTTCGGAAATTATATTAATGTCTATTAAATAAATACTTTTGGTTCATGGGTTCATGGGTTCGTAATAAAAATGGATTTTTATTAAAAACTCGGATTTCAAATGCACATCAAACTGATGTTCATGGGTTCATAATAAAAATGGACTATTATAAAAATTATACGTGAAATTTGAATTTTTTATATAGAACCAAAAAACCCATAAAGGTTTTAACATTATGTAAAACTGTGAAATTTGATTCTCTATTAGGTTTGAAGTGTTAACAGTAATATTCCTAAAACTATAAGGTTAGTTTTTCAGAAAAAAAATCTTAAGGGGAAAATGTAAGATAGAATCAACTATATATCAAGTGACTCTTTGTGAAAAACTCTAAACTATTGTTGTTACCCCGAGCCCCGATGGTAGTTTTTCTAATTATATTAACCATTCTAAAAAGGTATCCTCACTGTTTAGTCTAATTACTAGAAGCCTAATGACTATATTTTAAAATTACAAATACTTAATCATATTTGACTCTAATTTACAATCTGCATTTGTCAATAGAGACTTATGTTGAGAGAAAAATAATTTGATTAGATGAATATATACTCCCTCCGTTTTTTAATAAGTGTCGTTATAGAATTTTTGTTCAAACGTAAGGAATATAAATATTTGATCAACACACCCTCAACCAATTAATAATATTTCTACTTAATTCCTTCAATTCTTTCCCCATGAGTTATCCTATAACCATAAATTTGTTTAAATTTCTTAAAATAAGCGGGAATAAAACTAGAATAAAGTGATAAAAAGTTCTAAAATAATACTTAATTTGTAACTAGACCGAGTCTCTAAAATGACACTTATTTTAAAACGGATGGAGTACTGCTTAATTCCATCTATATGCAATCACTTAATTAATTGTTATTGATCATTCAAACCAATTTATATTTTAGATTTCCATGCGATTACAAAACTAAAATAATTGTCCGTGTAGTGCAAGTGGTAAAATACTAGCACACAGACATGTATGTGTGTGTGTGTGTGTGTGTGTGTGTGTGTGTATATATATATATATATATATATATTAATGAGAACCACTACCTTATATGTGAACTTAAAACCAATTATAGGCCTTACATCTAATTAAATTGATGGATCAAAATTTTAGTAGTTTTTCTTATTTGATTAAAAGCACTAAGATTATGTAATAAAAACACTGCTGGTGTATGTAACTAACATTTTATAAAAATACTACGATTATATAATAATAGGGCAATTGCCAAATACTACATGGGAAAAAATATTTTTGTCAAATACTCTAACTAATTATACAAAATGTCAAATAATTCAATCATAAATATATACAAGGTTCCCCTATTAAAAATAATATCAATAGCCACCACCTCCACCACTACTCCATTCCACCCCCATTGCCGAAGATTTTTTCGGCGAGTTTTTTTTTTTTGCCCAAGAATATTTTTTTTGTACTTTTTTTTTTGTCCAGCAAACATAAAGTAAGAAATCTCACTATAAAGTTAAAAAAAAATAGTAAGAAATTTTCTTATTTTTTCATACATAAAGTATGGAATTTTTACAATAAAGTAGGGATTTTTCTTACTTTTTGAACATAAACTAAGAATGTCTTTTTCTTAGAAAATAAAGTAAGAAATTTTATTATAAAATAAGATTTTTTTTTTACTTTTTCGAATATGAAATAACAAACTTTCTTACTTATATGATATAAAGCAAGAAATTTTTTTACCTTTTCGAACATAAAGTTCGAAGACTCACTATAAAGTAATATATAGTTGTATTAAATAAGAAATACATAATAATAATTTGCTATTAAGCAAGATCTTTTTATTTTTTGGGGGGCGAAAAAAAAGTATATAATATGTAAGTAGTACATAACAACATTGGCACATCACAACAAAAAACTTTTGCAATCAAGTAAAATACTTTTTATCATCAAGTATGAGTTTTTGGATATTAAATAAGACATCTGTGTACATAAAATAAGAAATTCGGACATATTTTAAGAAATGTTTTCGGTGACTGGAAATATTTTTGGAAACTAAGTAAGAAATGTTTAGATATATAATGAGGAATTTAGACATATGGTAAGAAATTATCTTGGTTGAAAAAAAATACACTGACTACATGGACATATAGTAAGAAATTCAAACATACATTAAGAAAATCTTTGGGCGAAAAAAAAAAACTCGTCGAAAAATATTTTTCGATGATCGGGAAAAAAATCCGGCGGCCGACGACAGTAGGTGTAGGCGGCAGCTGCCCCAATTATTATTACTATTAATATTGTGTATTTTTATTATTTTTTCATAGTAGGGTATGGTATATTCATATTATAATTTTGTACTATTTGACAAAAAGCATAATCTATTTGACTTAAAATTGGATGTATGACTAATTGACAAATTGACCTCTACTTGGAGAACTTTGACAATTTTCCCTTAATAAAAGCAATACTGGTGTATATAACTGATATATTATAAAAGCACCGCGATTATATAATAAAAGTACTGCTGGTATATAATAAAACTATTAGTTCGCAAATTCGCAAATAAATGGGGTTCTAATAAAAGCACTAGGTTAAGAAATTATTTTTCGGTGATGACCAATTGTAAGTTGATATATCAAGAATGACCAATCGTAGGGGTTTAAAAATTCTAATTTATGATGATGAAAGAATATGTAGTAAAAAAAACTACTAAATTTTTCATAATTATAAAGTACATTCATTCCAAAAATAGTCTTTTTACGAGCCAGATTATTTTCTTAAGATTTATTTTGTTAAGAGAAAAATAATATATATATATTCATACCTACATATATATATGTGTATGTAATAATCACCTAGCTAATAGTTTTAATTCATTAAAAATAATAATACTCAAGTTTTTTCGTACGATTAAAAAAAATAAAAATAATAATAATAATCATGCAACGAATAGGTACCGTACTAGTAAAAGAGAAGAGAGAAATAGAGATGGAGAGAGACATAGACATATAGGAAAAAGATGTAAAAAAAAAGATAAAGTAAAAAAATCAAAATACAAGGCAAGTCACTCGATTCGATTGACAATCAAATCGAATTCAAAATATATGTTGACCTATTTGCCTTGATAATAAGTTATGCGCATATATCAAATATTTAATTTTGAGTGGTGTTTGACTGGACTAGTTCGAACTCAATTCGATTAATAATCAAATCGGATTCAATAATTTTATAAAAATAAATACCACATAGCCAATTTAGATTGGTTAAATAGGTAAATATAAACTCGATTCAAATAATGATTAAATTCAATTTAAAAAATACAATTTAAAACCTATTTAGTCACAAATATCAAATAGCCGATTTAGTTTGATGTTTGACCAAAAAGTATAAACTCGATTCAGTTAATGATCAAATTGAATTCGAGATATTTATTTTAACCTATTCAACTCGGTTAAGAATATACGTGCATATACTTAGTCAGTCGGTTTGGATTGATGTTTGACTTGGTAAGTTTCAACTCGAATTCGATTAATGATAAAATAAAATTAAGATCTTTTAACTTATTCGGCTCGATTCATTAAACACGTACATATATCAACTATCTAATTTGGGTCGTATTTGACTCAGCCGCTTCAAACTCAATCCGCTTAATAATCAAATTAAATTCGAAATATTTATTTTGTAACCTACTCGACTCGATTAAAGAATACGTAAATATATCAAATTTAAAACAATTTTTCTTAATACGGATGAAAATTCAAATAAGATTGAACAATATTTTGAAAATAAAATAAATAATAAAAAGAAAAAGAGAGGATAAAAATAGAAAAATTAAATATAAGGTAAGCCGGCCGCCACCCCCCACCCCCGGCCCCCACCCTCAACCCTAACTTTAAATTAGTCTCCCCACCCCATCTGAAACAACACTCAATTCTTCGTTTTATTTTCTCTCTCATGAAATCACCTCTGAATTAGTCTCAGAAAAAGCACCGTACCAAGAGAGAGAGAGAGAGAGACATGGGGAAATACATTAGGAAACCCAAAACGACAAGGGACGTCGCCGTTAAGGATGTCTCTCAAACCTATCTCGGCGTCCGTACCCGCGCCAGAACCCTAGCCCTGCAGCGCCTCCAATCCTCCTCCACCGCCGACGCAGACGCCGCCGACGACTCACCGCCGGAGCCCAAGCCTGATTTTCTCGAGCTCCGCTCCAGGCGCCTCGTGAAACCCCCTCTCATCAGGAAGAACTTCCAGAGTTCCCGAAAAACCCCTGCGCCTAAACAGGGTTTCGTTAGTCGGGATGATGAAAGCCCTCAATTCGAGAGTTCGACGGAGAAATCTTCTTCCGAGCCGGAGGCTTTTCCGATTGAGCCGGCCGAGGAAGAGGGCGGACGCTTTGAAAGTCTGGACGGAGGTTTGGAAATTGGGGATTCGGAAATTGAGGCGTCTTTAGGGGAGAATAATTTGGATTTGGAAGCTAGGGAAAGGTATACACTTTTAATTTGCATATATCATTTTCAGTTTATTGAGCGAGCTAATTGATTTTCCAAGTTTTCCTTTTTCATGTAATTTCCTTGAAAATGCACCCTTGTATTTCTACTATTTTTTCTGTTCAATTTTCAATTATTTATTTATTTATTTATTATTTGCTAAGAATTGTATTTGAGCGAAGGGAAAAGGGAAAGGTGATTCGTGATGATATTATTTTTTGTTTATTTTTGTGTCTTCACACAAAAAATAAAATAATAAAAATAAAAATAATAATAAATGGCTGGGAATTAGCCGGAAATATATTTTCTTTTTTCTTTAAAAAAAAAAAGGGTCTTTGCATTAGTCACTCATTTAATTTATAATCTTGAAATCTTTGGTGAAAACCGAAAAAACGACTGTGTTTTATCTCTCTGCTGCAAAGCAGTAAAAGATAGTGTTAAAGAAAGGATTCCTAGCCTTTTGGGTCTGTGCATCTGCTGGTTTTGTTTGAAAGTTTTACTTGAAGAGCATTTATTCTCACTTTTAGAAATATTAGAGTTTCTTTTCCACCTTTAAAGTTTTATCCATTTTGATGCTTTGAATTAAATTTATTTTTTCCTCTGCAACTTTTCTTGGGATCCTCTTTTCAGTTCCTCAGTACTGAATGAAGGTCTATTAAAATTTTATCTTTTTATTGCCACCAGAAATTTATTGGACAATTAACAACATGCTTATATTTCTGTTTCTTGAAATTGAAATTGAAATTATATTTTGGAGTGCTTATCAGGAAATGGCTCTCTCTGCTTCCGAAATGTTGTGTTTGTGACTTCTTCATGCCATTACAATGTAGTTTTATAGTAAATTCAATTATTTTACTGTTGCAGTGTTTGTAAAATTAGATAAATACCATTAAAAATATATTGCTACTGCAAATTCTGAAACTAGACTTAGCTGTCTAATAATTCTCCTTGTAATGTTTTTATTTCGTGTTCATGTGCAATGTCATGATATGACTGTTACTGTTGTATCTAACCAGAAGAAACAAACTTTTTTACTTTTTATTTTCTTACTGCATTAAAAAAAAAAGATTTTCAGTGGGTTGTTTCTTTAATGCAACAATGATCATCTAGAAGTATTCATTGATAAATTTTGTGCTTTTCAGCAGGGGCACCAGAGAGAGCACACCATCCAGTTTCATCAGGCCCGCTGACAGTGTCACGACACCTGGATCTTCAACGAGGCCCAGAAGTCCCAATCCGAGGGCCCAAGATGTTCGTAGAGATATTCCTACAAGTCACGAAATGGATGATTTTTTCGCCCAAGCTGAGCTGCCGCAGCAACGCCGTTTTATTGAGAAGTATGCATTTTCTTATGTGTATTGTTAATAAGTTTTCCTTTTGTTTTTTTTTAAAAACAATTCTTGTTCTTATAAATTATCTGAATATAAATTTTTTTATTTGCAGGTATAATTTCGACATTGTGAATGATATGCCCCTCCCTGGACGTTACGAGTGGGTAAAAGTGACGCCCTGAGCAGAATGAAAATTGTTGACTTTAACCTTTGATGATCGTTGGTCAGCAGCTCCTCACTTAGGTAGAAGTTAGAATTACTATGTTACCCCTGCAAAATCCCTAGTTTGATGTAAAGTGCATTACCAGTGTGAAAGTGTAATATTATTACTGATGTGTAGGATACTTAGGCCCGGGAATTGCAGGACTAACCCTTTTTAGAAGTAGAATCAGCACAGAATGTAACATTAGGATCTGATTAAAAGTTACATCCTTTGTAATTTTCAGGTTAATCATATTTAGGTACTAATTTATCCTTTTCGTGTCTGACTCTGGTTTCTAATGTCATCTGGGTTAGTATTGGAAATAAAGTTCAATTTCGATTATACTTTTTGCCTTTTTTAACCGCAAGTGGTTTGTATTGAATTTTATTATTTGAGATTTGTAAATTGCAGCAAATTAAAACTTATGAAACCAATATGTCGCATTCTCATACTTAAAAACAAAACCGAAATTGCAACAAAGCCCTTGCACGTAGCTTTCAAAATATTTATGGCTTGGATAGTTGGATACCAAAAATCCTTGGGTAAAATCTTACTAGGATGCTTCAGGTTCTGAATCCTGTCGGGGCAAGATTTTTCCAAACTCTACCAAATATGAAATTATGTGCATGTCCCCTTCCCCTCAACTTAGAAAAAAGCTGCCGATCTAATCTGCTATGAATTCAAGTGGGCATTTATTGAATCAAGTACTTGCTTTGCATGGAGATGACCCAACACCAATTTGTTGGTTTCTCGCAAATAAATTGTGTTATTCCTCACATGGGACTTTGCACGGTCGCACCATTTTTATTTTAATTTTATTACAAAAAAAAAAAAAAAAAAAAGTAAAGGAAGAAAGAAAGTTTTTCTTTGCTCTGACAGAAAGTTGTGACCACATAAATTAAATTTTAGATTTCATGAGGTTGCACTTTTTATTTTTTAAATCTGTTGTTTTGCTCATTAAATAATAACACACATCACCAGTACAAATTTGGACATTTTCTATGTGTGCTTTGGTGTGGGGGTCCGAGGCTAGATATCTTATACCTGCAATCTACAAATTATGTTTTTGGTACGATTTATCAGATTTCAAATCTATCATAATTAGTGAAAATGATTTCTTTTCTACGTTTTTTTTTCCTTCACAAACTTGAAATCCCTTGAAAGCGACCCAATGACGTACATAACCTCATAGGATCCAATGCCAAATTTGAAGAGTGAAGGAAGCTTTAATTAGACATTAAATTAAATTAGGGGTGGAGAAAAAGAAAAAAAAAAAAACTTTTTTTCTTAATGTTGTATATATCGTAGTTTTTGGAACATTAACAGTGTGATGTGTATGTAATTTTGGTATTTTCAATTAAATATAAAAAAAATACAAACATATAATTTGGTACTTCATAGTTTGTGGAGAAAATTATTCTTGGCTCATCAAATTTCTAATCTTGTTCACACTTTGTTAAATTATCATTTGTCTTTTAGGATGGATGTTTATTCCCACAATGACTGTGTTGTTGAATTCAACAACTGAGAAAAAAAATCCCTCTTTATTTGCAATAATGCAGTGCCCACCACAGGTTTTACTGAGGAGCCATAGCAGAGAATATACTGCGAAGTAATTATTAGCTCTGGAAAATGAGCTTAATTAATTAAAAGTGCTTTCTTTTCAGTTTAGTGACACCATGGTTTCAGTGGAAATTAACTGTACGTGTAACTGTTTCAAAAAAGTTGATAGAATGATTCCAACTTTAATTATTATTTTATTGATTAAATATGTTTAATGTTATTGTCTCCGCTCCACCCCACTACCAAATGGTAATTAATTCTGTTTAATGTTAATTAGCAGTAATTATTCTCAAAATTTGAAAGACGCTTCTTCTTTGTTTTTCTTTTTCAAGATTTATGTTTTGACTTTATATTGGAAATACATTGTTTAAAAGGGTTTAATTTGTCTAATATTAATAGAAGCTACATGTTTGTGGGAATTGAGAACCAATCAATATTATTACAAAATTGAATATGCTTTAAAAAGGCCCTCAATCACTATCACGTGTGATGGCTTGTGTCACGGAAATAAATGTACAATTTTATTTATTTTGAAAGCCACATACGCTTGAATTGACAAGTATTGACTTATGTGTTCACGTGAAATTAACCCTATAAAATGCATAGGGTCAATTATTTTTCTTTTTAGAAATAGAGAATGTAATGCTCTGAAACATTAGTTTTACATGCATAAAAGGATGTCATGGAGCATACCAAATCAATCTAACATTAGTAGATAAAGTCACCGCATAAATAAAACAAAAGTGCTTTACTATTAATAATAAATAGTGGATATAAAAAAATAATAATAAAGAGTGATTTTGAAAATTTCCGAAAACAAATAATAATAAAAATATTATCCATGTTGGATTAGCCTTCTCCAAGAGGTGGTGCAGCTAGACATGCTCAATGATTTGGCCAAATCGACGGCTAACAGTTCAATTAATTTTTTTACCATGGTTCAAATCGAAATTGCCCTTAAGATGGTTCGATGTCGATTTGTGATTTTCACAAACCGTCAACCATTGAGTTATGTTTTTTTGTTTTTTTTTCTATTTTATTATTAAAAAAATACTCTCCTCCAAGTTATTTTTCTCACACAAGGCCAACTTGTTCGATATTTTGAATTAGTAATCAACGATAAATGCAGTTTATCTAATAACACAATCGTTGATGGAATATCAATCGTTACTGGATCTAACAACGATTTCATAAATTGGTGACACACAACCTATGTCTCTCAACCTCTCTGAGGTAAGAGTGAATTATGTGAACTTTGATTTTAAGGTAAGAGTTATGTGTGAGAGAATTACGTTTACTTTTAAATTCTAATATTTGAAAATAGTTAAATCCGATTTTCTTTCTCCACCCTTTCTTTTTATTTAAACAATATTATTATCACCTCATCTCATTTCATTCATTTGACAATCTTTTGATAATAAGCCTAACAAAACTCGAAACGAGTGACTTTTCAAAAAGAAAAAAAAAAAAGACACAAACGGTCGTAAATCACTGAACTAGTCAAATCGAACCATGGTTAAAACGTGAATGAGCCGATTACAAGCCGCTAACAATTGATCGGTTTCATAATTTGGTTACAGTTTGTCATTTCTTGTCAGACAGATCAGTTTGAAACTTGAAACGCCGATTCCAAACCATTGTTCACATCTGATGGGGTATTCCCAAGCAAAGACATTCCTTTATTGATTTATCATTGTAAAGATATATATTTAATAAACTAACTTACCATCATGAAATCAAACGGGGATGTAGCTCAGATGGTAGAGCGCTCGCTTAGCATGCGAGAGGTACGGGGATCGATACCCCGCATCTCCATAATTTTCTATTTTTTGTTTTGCTTTTTCGTACAACTCACGTGGCAGACCCTGATTCGTTGGCAAAGCCACACCTCACACCGCACGACACGGTGGCACACATCCCACGCACTGCGAGTGTGTTGATTATTCCGTGACACCAGACCAGATAATACCAAAGCCCCGAGCTGATAACACTAATTTCATACGCCACCTTTATTTCTCTACTTCACAAATCTCGATACAGCGCTGAAAAGAGAGAGAGAGAGAGACTACCGTCCGATTGAAATGGGGAAGACGATAAGGAAGCTGGAGGTGGCGTCGCCGGTTCCGGCGGACATAGACATAGCCAATTCGGTTGAGCCACTTCACATCTCCCAAGTCGCCGACGACCTCAATCTCAGCCCTCAGCATTACGATCTCTATGGAAAGTACAAGGCTAAGGTATTCCGATATACAAGTGTTGATTTATTTTTAATTTTAATTTTGCTGTTATATGTACTGTGATTTCTCTCTTTGTGTGTATCTGTAT
Source organism: Phtheirospermum japonicum (assembly GCA_014905375.1). Taxonomy (NCBI): domain Eukaryota; kingdom Viridiplantae; phylum Streptophyta; class Magnoliopsida; order Lamiales; family Orobanchaceae; genus Phtheirospermum; species Phtheirospermum japonicum. Next base: position 300,933 of record BMAC01000348.1, read on the forward strand.
GTTACCTTTGGTTACTCTTACTCTCTGTAGGGGGCTACTTTGGCCCTTGCTCTAAAATTGATTTAACGTTTATTTATAAATTGGATTATATAGTGTTAACTCTAGCAATGGGGTCTTATCGAAGTGATTTATTTCATTTGATTACTCAAGCTTATTCCAAAGCATTAATTAGCTTTAGGGTCCTGGAATTGCTTTACATTGAATGAAAACTATTGCTGTCTATTCTCTGGAAATAAAGTTAGATTATTGTTCTTATTTAAGGGTTTGGCTAATGTTCTAATTATGTATTCCGTCTGTCCCAAAATAATTGTCGTTGAATCATTTTTGGCCTAAAACTTCCAAAATTACCCTTGTTTATTGTTTCTGAACTTAATGTTTTAATATCTTCAAAATGAGTGTTGGAAATAAAAATATATTAAATGAGGTAGGTCAGTCATTTGTATGACTTCTTAATTTGTGTGAAATCTTCTGAAACCACAATTATTTTGGGTGCTGTGTGTGTTTGTGGGTTGCTAGAAATTGAGTAATTAATTTGAGTTTGTTTGAGCTTAATAGGTTTTGTTGTCCGCGCTTGATGAGCTTCAAGGCACTGGAGATGGATATTATGTGGTGGTTGGAGGGATTACTCCAACACCTCTTGGAGAAGGCAAATCCACTACCACGGTAGGTCTGTGCCAAGCATTGGGGGCTTTTCTTGATAAAAAGGTACCGATTTCCTGCATATGCATCATAAGCTCAGTTTAATTTCCGATTTGATTCAGAGGGAACAACATTCTTAAAAGCATAGGATTATTTAACTTTTGAATAGTACTCCCTCCATTTCTGAATGAAGCTCTTTTTAGAGGTTCGATTTTGTGACAAACCATTTGTCCTTTTAAAATAAAACACATATTGTTCCCCCCCGCCCCCCCCCCCCCTTTTTTTTTGGTAATTAATTTGGTTCTCTTTCATCTTTTATCACACACCCTTAAATTCTTCTATCCCTAATGTGATAATTATAATTATGCGAGTGAGAGGAAGAGAGATAATTTAGGAGTAAGAATGATTGCAAATTGAAAGGTAAATTAGTCAACTTTGGTTCTGTTAGGTGGTCACATGCGTTCGTCAGCCATCACAAGGACCGACATTTGGAATCAAAGGAGGCGCTGCAGGTGGAGGCTACAGCCAAGTGATTCCAATGGATGAGTTCAATCTTCACTTAACAGGGGATATCCATGCAATAACTGCCGCAAATAACCTCCTGGCCGCAGCCATCGATACCAGAATATTCCATGAGTCAACACAATCCAACAAGGCCCTTTTGAACCGCTTGTGCCCGCCGAACAAAGAAGGCCAGAGGAGCTTCAACGCCATAATGCCTCAGGCGCTTGGAAAAACTGGGCATCTCAAAGCCCAAGCCCGAAGAGCTTTACGCCTGAAGAAGTAAAGAAATTCGCGAGGCTTGATATCGATCCCGATTCCATCACGTGGAGGAGAGTGATGGACGTGAACGACCGGTTCTTGAGGAAAAATCAC
>BMAC01000348.1:302472-319931 GCA_014905375.1 Phtheirospermum japonicum
TTTTTTTTTTTTAATTCAATTTGCTTTTATCCAGAAACAATATTCAAAGAGGCTTTCAAAAACAAAAAATAATGTTGATCCCTTCTGTAATTTTATTTTACTTCATTGTCATCATAACGACAAAAGAACTACTCTATAAAACTGCTGATAAAATTAATGCATCAATAAATGCACAAAATAACCCAATGAACGAGTAAAAATAATAGTTTCCAATTCACAGTCACAATGACAGAGACTGACATTACCTAATGACACTCAAATGCGCATTACATTCGCGAACAACTGCACGAACCAAGCTTGTCTACAAGAAACCGAAAAATCCACAAACAAACGAAAACTTCAATTTTAAACCTAACACGATAAACGCAATAGAAACTTAATATATGTACCTTCCCCGTCCCCGGTGGACCGTAAAGCAGCAAACCACGAGGCCACTGCAAAATTAAAAAAACAGTACAATACCAAATAAAATAAAAACTAAAATAAAATTACTGAATTTTCTGAAATTAAAAGAAAATGAAAAAAGATTGTGTGTGTGAGAGAGAGAGAGAATTGTACTTTGAGGCCGAGTATTTTGGCTTCGCGCGGATAGAGTATAGGGTAGGAGATGAGTTCACGGAGAGCTTGTAAAGCTTCTGAGTTACCAGCGATAGCCTCCTCCGCCTTCCACGCGGCGGCGGCGCCGCCGCTGCAGCTGGTTGTGTATTCGCTTGAAAGGGTCATGGAATGGTTTGACGAAACAGGAAAGGTCCTCTTCGAATTTCAATTGGGTTCAAAATAGTATCGAAATTTCAAGGTTGACACGATTTTGACACATTAATAAACATAATTTATATATTTCCACCCCAAAACACTTAGGTATTAAATGAAATCTATACTCATATATAGAGATGCCCAATTAATGAAACACAAATTTTGGTTTATTTAATTAATATTAAATTATATGATAATATTCGAGTAATTTTAGAATTTCTTGTCAACTTTGAAATATCACCATATTCACATTTTTTTTAATTGTCTTTTAAAAAATTTGTCAAAAATGAAGTAATATAAAAATTTCATCATTACATTCTTAATTAGCTAATAATATTTCTAATTAAATTATCACTCTCTTTTCTCATAATAATCTAACTCCCATAAGTGTAATTTTATTTCTTAAACTAAGTGGTGATAAAGTTTGAAAAAAGTATTAAAATGTAAAACTGAGTAAAGGACAATTAATTTGTAACAAATTAGATGAAGTAGTAGTCACCATTTGGAGAATGATTTTTGGGATTTATATAGTACAAAATTTGAATTTGAAAAGTTCTTTAATAATAAAATTCACATTTTAGATTGAGTTTTATAAGAAAATTTTGTAATCGCAACATATATCAAATCATGTCTTTTGTACTCAAAGTTTCGAAGCTGTCAATTTTTATTTTTTTTTTGGTAATTAATTTGGTTCTCTTTCATCTTTTATCACACACCCTTAAATTCTTCTATCCCTAATGTGATAATTATAATTATGCGAGTGAGAGGAAGAGAGATAATTTAGGAGTAAGAATGATTGCAAATTGAAAGGTAAATTAGTCAACTTTGGTTCTGTTAGGTGGTCACATGCGTTCGTCAGCCATCACAAGGACCGACATTTGGAATCAAAGGAGGCGCTGCAGGTGGAGGCTACAGCCAAGTGATTCCAATGGATGAGTTCAATCTTCACTTAACAGGGGATATCCATGCAATAACTGCCGCAAATAACCTCCTGGCCGCAGCCATCGATACCAGAATATTCCATGAGTCAACACAATCCAACAAGGCCCTTTTGAACCGCTTGTGCCCGCCGAACAAAGAAGGCCAGAGGAGCTTCAACGCCATAATGCTCAGGCGCTTGGAAAAACTGGGCATCTCAAAGCCCAAGCCCGAAGAGCTTACGCCTGAAGAAGTAAAGAAATTCGCGAGGCTTGATATCGATCCCGATTCCATCACGTGGAGGAGAGTGATGGACGTGAACGACCGGTTCTTGAGGAAAATCACGATCGGTCAGGGCCCGGAAGAGAAAGGCATGGTAAGAGAAACGGGCTTTGACATTTCAGTCGCTAGCGAAATTATGGCGGTTTTAGCTCTCACGACGTCACTGTCTGATATGAGGGAGAGGCTCGGGAAAATGGTGATCGGAAATAGCAGAGCTGGCGATCCTGTTACAGCCGATGACCTTGGAGTCGGAGGGGCTTTGACTGTATTGATGAAAGACGCAATTAACCCTACGCTTATGCAGACTCTCGAGGGTACCCCTGTTTTAGTCCACGCGGGCCCGTTTGCAAATATTGCCCATGGAAACTCGTCCATAGTTGCGGATAAAATCGCGCTGAAGCTTGTGGGGCCCGGTGGGTTTGTGGTGACGGAAGCTGGATTTGGTGCTGATATTGGGACGGAGAAGTTTATGAATATAAAGTGTAGGTATAGCGGTTTAACCCCACAGTGTGCGGTTATTGTGGCGACGATTAGGGCTCTAAAAATGCATGGTGGGGGCCCTGCGGTTGTGGCTGGTAAGCCTCTTGACCGTGCTTATGTTACTGAGAATGTGTCTCTTGTTGAAGCTGGCTGCATTAATTTGGCCCGGCATATATTGAATACGAAGGCTTATGGTGTGAATGTTGTGGTGGCTGTTAACAAGTTTTCGACTGATTCTGATGCTGAATTAAATGCGGTTAGGAATGTGGCGTTATCTGCCGGAGCTTTTGATGCTGTGATTTGTTCTCATCATGCTCATGGAGGGAAAGGAGCGGTTAGTTGCTTGATATATTAAGCTGTCTTTTTTTCTTTTTTTTAGTAAGTTTCAAAATCACCTTGTCGTTCAAATTCCTTCTCAATTTATTGTTTTTGAATAGATTGGTTGAGTTTCTTTGTTTCCCTGGCCTCATTTTTCTATCACTCGGAATTAAAAAAAAAAAAAAAAAAATGAAGCTTGGCTTATTATCAATGGATTGAAAGGATTATGACAAAAACTTGCGTACACCCGCCTAACTGAGCACATTCTGTTAGGCAGGGCCCAAATTTTCGATTGTTAGTTTTTCTTTTTGGTTATTTAGTTTTTTTTTATTATTTAGTTTAGCTTTCTTAGGGTTTTCCAGTTTTATAGGGTGTTTTGTATAATATTTTTGTAAGGGTTTTTACGACCTTTTCAGGTTTCTAGTTTTCTTTTTTCATTTCTTAGGGTTTTTTTTAGTTAGTTTAGTTTTTTTAGGGTTTTCTATTTTCTTGGGATTTTTTTTTTATTTAAAATTTAAAATTTTAGTTTTAGGGGGCCTGTTCGCCTATCAGGCCTAACAGGAGTGTGCCTCAAGATTTATTATTTTCTGATTTTCAGGTTGACCTTGGAGTGGCAGTTCAGAAAGCATGCGATAATGTTACACAGCCTTTGAAATTCTTATATCCATTGGATGTAAGCATCAAAGAGAAAATAGAGGCAATTGCCAAGTCATATGGTGCCAGTGGCGTTGAGTATTCAGAACAGGTACATTTTAAGCTTTTTTTGTTGTGTTTTTCTAGTTCACAATCATATTGCTGTTTCAATCTAGTTTTAAGAGAGAAAATTCTTATATACACGACTTAATTTTCTTATTTATTTTTATTTTTTGAGGCATACACGACCTGACTTGATATCAGAGAATCTGCAGCTATTTTATTTCTGCAAGACTGTCTATTATATATCATCCTGTTATTTTGCTGTAGAATATGTCGGAGTTCTTCTGAAAATTGAATGCACTTTGACAATACGATTGAAATTTGACAAAGCTGTTCAAATTTTCCGAATGTCCAGAAAAGAGTATTAAATCATCTTCTGTTGTCTTTTAATAAGAACTTGAGGATCTTACGTAACATGTTGAGCTCTTCGTGACTAAAACAAGATTTTACTTTCTTTTTTATCGATAATGTGTTTTTATGTTACGGAATTTTTTTCTCTATCTTTTTCTTTCTTCTAATACTTTGATTCGGATGAGTAGGCCGAGAAACAAATCGAGATGTACAGCAAACAAGGATTTTCGGGTCTGCCAATCTGCATGGCCAAGACACAATACTCGTTCTCCGACAACGCTTCCCAGAAGGGAGCTCCGAGTGGTTTTGTGTTACCTATTAGAGATGTGAGGGCGAGCATCGGAGCAGGCTTTATCTATCCTTTAGTCGGGACAATGAGTACAATGCCTGGCTTACCTACAAGGCCTTGCTTTTATGACATAGATATCGATATAGCCACTGGAAGGGTTATTGGTCTTTCTTGAAAATCGTACACAAGTCCGTTTCGAGTTTGAGATTGGCCATTGACTGTGCTATATACTTAAGAGAATAATGGGTAAAAGTTGAACTTTTTTTCCTTTTTTTCTCCCGAGTCAACATGTAAGGGTCTGTGAGTTGGTAATTATATTCTGGGTTCTGAATGTAAGCAATTCATCTTTAAGAACTTGCTTTTCTACTGGTAGATATTGGAATTCTATTTACATTGTCTCTGTTTAGTTGGTATCTCCTTTTGGCTTGCGAGTAGTGACTAGGAATGTCAATCTAGACCGAAACCTGAGAAAAAAGTAAGGTTGGTGCTATGAAAGAAGCAAATGTTAAGGATCATTTCTGGTTTATGATAAAAGTTGGTAGCACAAAACAGGAAAAACTTTCTTTTATTTTCAACACAATGCCGTAATACAGAATGCTACGCTGATGAGCCATATTTAAAACCACAACAATCTAGAATCTAGTAAACCTATCACGTGAAAATGGCTCGTACAAAGACAACTATGATGAAGCTACAAGACAAAAATATCCGTTGCTATAATCTGCATTAGGGTTAGCTGCTCAGGTAGGAAGATTGTGTGGCTGTGATCACTTTGTCTTCATCTGCTGATTTTGTGATCTGATTGTGTGGCTGTGATCACTTTGTCTTCATCTGCTGATTTTGTGATCTGTTTGACATGGCCATGCATGTGTAATGCATGCATGGCTGCATGGTTGTTTATAGGCCCCCTCAATTCAAGGGAGGATGAAGGCACCACAAAAAGCTTGTGCCTGAGTCTCATGAAGAATTGTCCAGAAAGAGGTTTTGTGAGGATATCAGTTGTTTGATCCATGATTGGGACATGGTGAACCTGTATTTGCTTGTGCATTATCTTTTCTCTCACAAAATGAATGTCTAGCTCAATGCTTTGTTCTGGAATGCTGAATGGGATTGTATGCCAAAACAATTGCCCCTTGATTATCAACTCAAACATTAGGAACGTGTGTTTACAGAAGATGCAATTCCTTCAACAAACCCTGCAGCCAAATTACATCACAAGTTGTTGTAGCAAGACTCCTGTACTCAGGCTCTGTACTTGACCTATATACTTTGCCTTGTTTCTTGGAGCTCCAAGTCACTAAGTTCTTGCCAAGAAACACACACATACCTGATGTAGATTTCCTATCATCCAAGTCTGAAACCCAATTAGAATCAGCAAATGCAGTAATATTAAGATAGGGGCTGGCTGTAAAACTCAAACCATAAGACACCTGATGTAGATTTCTTATCATCCAAGTCTGAAACTCAATCAGAATCAGCAAATGCAGTAATATTAAGATAGGGGCTGGCTGTGATTTCCTATCATCCAAGTGTGAAACCCAATCAGAATCAGCAAATGCAGTAATATTAAGATAGGGGCTGGCTGTAAAATTCAAACCATAAGATGATGTCCCTGATAGATATCTAAGTATTGTTTTGACTCCTCTCCAATGGATTTTAGTTGGTGCCTGCATGAACTGGCTTACTTTATTGACACTGTAACTAATACCAGGTCTGGTCATTGTTGCATATTGCAATGCACCAACAATCTGCCTATACAGTTTAGGATTGTGCATTGGCTCGCCATCAAATCTGGAAAGAGAAGGATGAGTGATCATTGGAGTTGATAGACCCTTACAACTATGCATTCCTGCCTTAGCAATGAGATCAGTTATGTATTTTTGCTGTGTGAGAAAAAATCCAGATTGATAAGGAATGAACTCAATTCCAAGAAAATAGCTAAGCTGTCCCAAATCTTTCAAGGAAGAACAATGATTCAATTTGATGATGAGTTGCTGAATGGCATCTGTATCATTGCCAGTTATTAAAAGATCATCTACATGTGCCAAAATCAATATGATTGATCCATTCTGATGCCTATGATAAAGAGAGGGATCAACTCGGGATAGTTTGAAACCAAAGGATAGGAGAATGCTGCCAAGCTTGATGGACCAGGCTCTTGAGGCCTGTTTAAAACCATATAATGACTTGTTCAATCTGCACACCATGTCAGGAAAAGTATAATGTTCAAAACCAGGGAGAAACTGCATGTACAACTCAGTGTCAATATCATCATCCAAAAAAGCATTGTCAACATCTTGCTGCCTTATAATCCATGATTTAGAGATGGCAATGGATAGTATAGTCCTGATGGTAGCAGGTTTAACCACAGGACTAAATGTCTCAGTGTAATCAAGGCCAGCTTCTTGTGTATACCCTCTATCAAACAGTCTTGCTTTGCATCTTGCCAAGGAGCCATCTGCATTTCTTTTGGCCTTGAAAACCCATTTATAACTTATGAAAGGTTTAAGAGGAGGTAGGGGACATGCACTCCAAGTGTTGTTTCTTAAGAGAGCTGAGAATTCTCTCTTCATTGCTTGATGCCAGTGAGGAACCTTTATGGCTTCTTTGTGATTCTTAGGCTCAGCAAATGGATCTTTAGTGACTTTGAAGAGTTTTGGCTTGTGAATTTCAACCTTAGTTCTTGTAACCATCCTGTGTACATTCCGTGCTTTGTCCGTTTCCTGCAAAAGACTGTCAGTAGCAATGTTTTGTATATGTGAAGTAGAACTACTATCAATTGGCAAATCTATAAACAACTGGCCAATAGGAATTGATGAGGAATGAGTGGAGCTAGATGAATGGTTGAATAATGTAGGAGGAGATGAAGTGGAAGTAGTAGGTGTAGCTGGAATATTAGTGGAGATGTTGTGATCATTTGTTGGAGAAGGAGGTGATTGTTGAGAGGAAGGTGATTTTGGTGGAGTTGTAAAAGGTAGGATTGAAGAAGGCATTGGAATAGTAGCAGGAGGGAAAGAGGTGACATGTTGGGGTGTTTTGGGAATGGATTCTTTTTGAAAGGGAAACATTTGTTCATCAAACACAGCATGCCTTGTTATGATGATTCTGTTGTCTGGTAAAAGAACTTTATAACCTTTTTGATTTGGGTTGTAGCCCAAAAAGGTGCCTTTTGTGCTTCTAAACTGCAATTTGTGTTTGTTATAGGGTCTAAGGTAAGGATAACACAGACAACCAAAAATCTTAAGGAGAGAATAATCAGGTTTTTGTTTCATAAGTAGCTCAAAAGGTGTTTTGTATTGAATAGATTGAGAAGGAATCATATTGATGAGAAAACAGAAGTGACAAAAGCATCATCCCAATGCCTTGTTGGTACTTGAGAGTAGGATAGCAAGGAAAGACCAACTTCAACTATATGTCTATGTTTCCTCTTAACTAATCCATTCTTTTAAGGAGTGTATGGGTAAGAAACCCTTTGAATGATCTCTTTTTGAAGAAAGAAGGAGGATAAGGCTTTGCAAAACTTTTCTGACAACATTAAAAGAAGTGTTGGAAAATTAGTTTTGTTTAGGCTAATTTTGATGGCTAAATATTTAACTAATGTAGAATTAAATATTATAATATTATTCTACGTATTGAGTAGATAATCGTAGTATATTTATTTTCTCAAAATTGATTTTCGGTGAGTGAGAAATAAATTATGTAAGTTAGCCATTTGAAAAGGGAAAGTGTATAAAATCCCACATTGAAAATGTAAGGATAATTTATACGCTTTATAAGTTAAGAAGAAGTTGTATTGGGCATCATGTGATTAAGCCCATGCACTAGTTGGTTGTAACTGTGGGCTTGGGCCTTGGCTTTGGATCTTGAACATTAACTTAAGACTTTGGACTCTTTGGGTCTTTGGGTCCTGGGCCATGGGCCTTTCTTGGGCTATATGAGATTGGTTTTGAACCAATTCAATTTTATTTTTTGGACTCTCCAAATGAGAATGGGTTTGACCCATTAAAATGCTTAGGCCTTTTGGTCAAATGAAAATGGGTTCGACCCATGACTTCTCAACTTCATCAGCAGCATTTGAGGAGTCTCAAAACTGTGATAATGGAGGTAGTGGCTATAATGGAAAATTAAAACCACTAATTGCAGATGCTCCATCCTTTTCAAATTTCCAAACCCTTCACGGTGAAGTCTATAAATAGACTTAGAAGTTTTAGGCAGAAGACACACTGAATTATATTCATTCCGCATATTTCTGCACTAAAGCCTCAAGCATTCGTTTCAAAATTTTGTGCTCGGTTTCACACTTTTCAAGTTCGTTGGAACTTTGAAGTTTGGTGTGCTACTACTTCAAAGGCGTTAAGTCATTGTATCTTTGGGGATATTACGCCAGTTCCGTCAGCACTATACGGGGCGTATTTGTCTTGCGGAAAGAGAATTTTCTCGCCTCGACTTGCTGTTCAATCTGTCCGGTTCAAGAAGGTGTTCCTTTCAAGTTTTACTTGTTTTCCATTTTTACATTTTTAGCTTTTGTAAGAACTGTAATACAAATCAGTAGCAATTTCCTTTTCGTATTTCTAATTGTAACAAGAAGGATGTCCTAATCTAGAATGCCAAGTCTGTAGATTGAGGACTTTATTGGAAACAACAGAGTAAACTTCAGGATTGGGGACATGTTGGTGTGCTTGATGTGAAGTGGATGATGAGTGATCCTGGAGATTAATGAGGTTGAACATGTATAAACCGTCCTTAAGAATTCATTTGAGAAGATATACTCCTGTGGATATTGCTTTCACAACACAATAGTTAGGATAAAATTCAAAAGAGACTTGGTTATCTTGAGCAAACTTTGAAACACTGATGAGGTTCTTTTTAACATGAGGAATGTGCAGGAGATTTTTGAGATGAAAAGATGATGTATAATTAGGAAAAGAATGTTGGTCAGTAACTATAAAATTGTCAATATGAGCAATAGTTATACCTGCACCATTAGCTACTTGAACAGTGTCTGTTCCTTAGTATTTAGAGGTTAAGTTGAGATTGTTCATGTCACAAGTGATGTGATTGGTTGCACTTGAGTCAAGGTACCAATTTCCTTTAGAGAAGAGATCTTGATTTCCAATGTTGGCCAGATTGACTAATTTGTTGCTGCTTGAATAAGGGTTTTCTATGGTTTGAGCTGCATATCCTCTGGAGCTATTGCTAGGAGTGAAATTAATGTCCATCCTGTATTAACATTTATCAGCAGTGTGATTGGTATAATGGCAAGTCTGACACCTTGGCCTATCTCCTCCTCTATAGGCATTCCTGCCTCCCCTTCCTCTGAAAGATGAGTTTTTGCCTCTTCCTCTCATGTTGCTTCCCCTTCCTCTAGGGGAAAAATTGCCTCTTCCTCTGCCTTGTGTTTGAGTAGTGAGATTGGCAGAAAATGTTGAATATGTTCCCACAGTCTCTGCAGTTTCAAGTCTATTTCCAAAACTCAATAATATGGAATGGGCTTTTCTCATGTTGCAAGGATTAGCTCTTGCAGTTATTGAAATAACCACAAGGTTGTAGTCAGATCCTAAGCCAGAAAGGAGGTGCAAGATTTGACTTTGATCTGAGATTCTTTCTCCAGTAGCTGTAATCATATCATAACAAGATTTGACTTTGTTGATGTATTCCCTCATGGTCAAAGATCCTTTCTTCATTCTTCAGAGTTGCAGCCGGTATTGCATTGCCTTGGCATTGCTTTCATTGGCAAAGCTAGTTTGGAGAGCCTCCCAGATCTCATTAGACGTGCTCAAACCAACAGTAGTGACTAAAACACTCTCTGATAATGAAGAGAGAAACCGAGAGGCCAAAAATTGATCTTGTTTTATCCAAGTTGAATATGCTGGATTAAGAGTGTTTTCTCCTTCAGATAAGCTTGGAACATATTGATCAGGTATGGATTGAGTTCCAGTGAGAAAGTTAGAAAGACCATAACCTCTAACAGCTGAGAGCACTTGTTGCCTCCACATCAAATAATTGTTGTCATTCAACTTAATGTGTCATGAATCAAGATTTGAGCTCGGAGAATTTGGGGATTAGGTCACCGATTGAAAATAAAAAATTAGAAGAGGGATCGGTTTTGACAAAAGAGCAAGAGGATAAGGTGGAAATCGGGCTTGGGTCGATTAAGAAACAGATACGGGATGTATTAATGGGATTAGTCTTGCAGATGATCAAAATGGGAAAGGCCCATTTAGTTTTAATTAATTTGGAGCCCAATTATACTATAAGTTCACTTTATATTTTTTAGGTGAGAGAGTGGCAAATTGTTACACTTCCGTTTTTCAGGGACCATTCAGGATTTCACAATGGTCCCCCCCACGTGGGTATTTATGTATGGAGTGATGGAATGAATTGGATAAGCAATTACATTCATGCTAATATCTTTCTCTCCAAGTCTTTCTCCCTCCCCCTTTACAATTCATCTTGCCGTTCTTAATTACAACCCAGAAAATCAATACCAAAAAATCACAGAAAATAAGAAAAACATAACAATTGGTACTCAGAGCCTTTGATCCTCCACCATGGCAGAAATTACCCATTTCAAGGACCTGCAGGAAGCCCAGAAACGTTTGGATCAGATTTTTCAAACTGAAGCTACAAAAAGAGAAGCTACTGAAATGAAAATTCAATAACATATCTCTGGTATTAATACTGACAAGACAAGCAAATTCGATCATCTTTCCCATACCCTAGCATCTATTCAATTGCAGTTACTCAGTTTTGATAAAGGGACCAAACAGACAGATGAAGGATCAATCCTGGGAGGTCCAGGCCCAGATTGGTCCTCTACTAGAACAAAAACTAAGCAACAATCTGCAGGCAACAGAATGATCCAAGATCAGTCATCTGCCCACATCATCAGTCCACTACCCAAGCTTGACTTTCCCAGATTTGATGGTTCCCAACCCAGGTCTTGGATGTTAAAACTCCAAGGATACTTCAAGTTAATTCCCAGCATACCTGACTCTCAAAAGGTAACCCTAGCCTCTATGCATTTTGATGGAAAAGCTACAATGTGGTATCAACATTTTTCCATGAGACAATTAGCCTAGTCCCAATTTTTAGAAGTTGTCTCAGTCTGATTTGAAGAGCTGAAAGTGTCAAAAATTATTGCTGAGTTTAACAAGTTGAGACACACACACACTCTTATGTGGACTATGTGGAGAAATTTGAAGAATTAAGAGCTTGTATGTTACTCTTGAACAATAGTGCCTATTCTGAAGATTATTTCATAGCCAGTTTCATTAGTGGGCTGAGTGAAGAATTGCAGGCATTTATGCATATGTTTGAGCCCACAACCTTGCAACAAGCTATTGAGCTAGGGCAGAGACAACTACTTACCTTGGAGGCATTGGCAAAGAAGTTCAAGAATACAGCCAAGCCTGTTTCATCATTCAACCTAAGGGGAAATGAGATGAGTACTGTATCCAGGCCAATCAAGAATACTATTAAACCACCATTCAAGCTCCTAAATGCTTCTGAAATGGCAACTGGGAGGGAAAAAAGGCTTTTCTATAATTGTGATGAACTATTTTCAAGTGGGCACAGGTGTAAGAACAAGATTTCTTATATGATTATGACTGAAGAGGAGGAGCTACACTACATGCACAAAGAGATAGATGAGCAGGAAGATACCGATTCAATGGAGGAAATCCAAATGACATTAAACTCTATCTCAGGGGGAGGTGGAATCACTACTATGAGACTTAATGGTTCTGTAAGGGGTGAGAAGTTGCATGTATTAATTGATACAGGGAGCACTCTAAGTTTTATACAGGAATCTACTGCTAAGAAGCTGGGCTGCACTTTAGAAAGGGTCAAACCTATTCTGGTGAAAGTTGTTAGTGGGTAAAGGATGACCAGCTCTGATAGGGTTGCAAAGTTCAATTGGAAAATGCAGGGCCACTCTTTTACCTTCTCACCTAAGGTGCTAGCTACCGATGGTTGTGATTTGATATTGGGAGGTGACTGGCTAAAATCTTCCACTCCCATTGAATTTGATTATGACAAGATGACATTCACTGTCACTATCTTGGGAAAAAGGGTAAAGATTCAAGATATTTCTTCCCCAGTTGAGTGTCAATTAATTTATGGCCCTACCCTTTTCAAAATGGTTCACCAAGAGGTGCCCACTCAGATTGAAGAAATGTATTGGGTTAAGGTCAAACCTAAGACTGAGCACATCAATGACAAGATGGAAGAATTACTTTTGGAGTTTCAGGATATTTTTGAAGAACCCAAAGGACTTCCCCCAGTTAGAGGTGTTGAACATAACATTGTATTAAAGGAGGGCAGCAATCCTAAGCACCAATACCCCTACAGGGTGTTCCATAGCCAGAAAAATGAAATTGAGAGGATAGTGAAGGAACTGCTAGACTCAGGAGTTATTCAGCATAGTAGCAGCCCATTTGCATCACTAGTGCTCCTAGTTAAGAAAAAAGATGCTACATGGAGGATGTGTGTAGACTGCAGGTACCTCAATAGCTTGACCATCAAACATGATTATCCTATTCCTGTGATTGATGATCTATTGGATGAACTACAAGGTGCTGAGCATTTTTCAAAAATTGATTTGAGGTCAGGATATTTTCAAAATTTAATGAGGCCAAAAGACAGGTATCTGACAGCTTTTAACACACACAATGGGCAATTTGAATGTTTGGTGATGCCTTTTGGGCTCTGCAATGCCCCAGCCACTTTTCAATCATTAATGAATCAAGTTTTCAACCTATGTTGAGGAAGTCTGTACTAGTCTTCTTTGATGATATTCTCATCTACAGTAAGACCAGTGAGGATCATTATGAGGATGTGAGGTCAGTTTTGCTCTTACTCAGGGAGCATTCACTATTTGCAAAGAAGAGCAAGTGCCAGTTTGGGCAAGAACAAATAGAATACCTAGGTCATATAATTTCTAAGAAGGGAGTTGCTACTAATCCTAGTAAAATCACCAGCATGGTAAATTGGCCTAGCCCTACTACTTTTAAACAACTCAGAGGGTTTTTGGGTCTCACAGGGTATTATACGAGGTTTATATAGGGATATAGGTTGATTAATAAGCCATTGACATACTCAAGAAAGGTGGGTTCCTGTGGTCAGATGAGGCTGAGGCAACCTTCAACAGATTAAAGGAGGCTATGGTGACTAGGGCTGCAAACGAACCGAGTCGATTCGAGCATCACGATTTCGAGCCAGGATTGACTATTTTTTAATCTGTGCTCGAGCTCGACAAGCTCGAAAGATTGCTGCTCGAGCTCGACTCGACAAAGAAATGAGTATGCTCGAGCTCGGCTCGAGATCGACTCGACAAATACTCGAGCTCGGCTCGAGTTTTTTGGTTTTAAATCTAATAAAATTACGGTATTTTTGTAATTAATACTATTAAATAGAGGTATTATAGTAAATTCACACATAATCGAGCAGCTCGTCGAGCTCGCGAGCTTATTAGTAACGAGCTCGACTTGTTTGTTAGCTCGAGCTCGAGTTTGACCGAGCTCGAGTCGAGTTTTGACTCGAGCTGCTTGCGAGCGCTCGTGAGCTGCTCGACTCATTTGCAGCCTTAATGGTGACTGCTCCTGTCTTAGCCCTCCCAGAGTTTTCAAAACCTTTTATCTTAGAAACAGATGCTAGTGGCACTGGTTTGGGTGCTGTTCTAATGCAGGAGGGCAGGCCTATAACCTACATGAGCAAGGCTTTGTGTGTGAAGAACCAAGGGTTATCCATCTATGAAAAATAATTTATGGCTGTAATGATGGCCATTCAGAAGTGGAAGTATTATTTACAGGGGTACAAGTTCATTATCAAAACTGACCAACAAGCTTTGAAGCATTTATTGGATCAAAGGATCATGAATCCAATGCAGCAAAAATGGATAACTAAATTATTAGGGTTTAATTATGAGATACAGTATAAGAAGGGGGTGGAGAATAAGGTTGCTGATGCCCTATCCAGAAAGGAACACCCTGAGGTGTTTAATGGGGCTATATCATATGTCACCCCAGCTTGGGTGCAACAGGTGGCTGACAGTTATGAAGGGGATTCTTTCTTTACCAAAATCTTGGTGGCTAAGTCAATGGATCCACAGTCATATCCAGAATTTGAACTACAAGGGGAAATCATCAAGTTGAAAGGAAGAATAGGGGTGGGGAACAATTCTCAACTCAGGAACATCATACTCACTGAGATGCATAACTCAGCATATGGAGGACATTCTGGGATTTTGGGCACCCAAAAGAGGGTTAATAGGGTTTTTTATTGGCCTCTACTAAGGAAGGAAGTTGAAACCCGGGTTAAACAATGTGAAGTATGTGCTAAGAGAAAATCTGAAGGTGGAACCTACTCAGGTCTATTGCAGCCCCTACCCATTCCTAACCAAGTTTGGACTCACATTTCTATGGACTTTGTTGAAGGACTGCCTAAGTCAATGGGCAAGGATGTAATCCTGGTGGTAGTGGACAGACTCACTTAGTATGGCCATTTCTTATCATTGACACACCCTTTACAGCTACCACTGTGGCTAAATTAATCTTGGACTTCATTTATAAACTACATGGGCAACCCCTACATATAGTCACTAACAGGGACAAGGTTTTCACAAGTCACTTCTGGAGGGAGTTTTTTAAGGCAACAGGTACTAAGTTAGATTTCACCTCAGCTTACCATCCACAAACAGATGGACAGACTGATAGATTGAATCAGTGTTTGGAGAATTACCTCAGATGTATGGTGCAACAGAATCCTAGGACCTGGATTAAATGGTTATCATTGGCAGAATATTGGTACAATACTAACTATCATACCAGTCTCAAGACTACTCCTTTTTAGGCACTTTATGGTTATCATCCCCCATCTACCTTCTTGTAACACCACATTAACCCACAACACCAGGACACAACAAAATTTATTACACAGAGACAGCAACTACTTCATGACCTCAAACAAAATCTACAACAAGCTCAGCAAAGGATGAAATTTTTCGCAGAGAGAAAGGAGATGCATTTTGAAATTGGGGAGTGGGTGTATCTAAAACTACAAACTTTTAGATAATACTTTGTTGTACTCCAAAGGAAATTAAAATTATTAGCAAAGTTTTATGGGCCATTCCAGATCGTATAAAGGATAGAAGAGGTTGCTTACCGTTTACAATTGCCTGAAGGAGCCAAGATCCACCCGGTATTCCATATCTCACTCCTGAAAAGGAATCTTAGCCCCACTGTAATCCCAACTCATGTATCTGGGCTCCCTGAGACAAGTGAAGGTGGTGAATTTGTGGTTGAACCTGAAGAAACTATTGGCCAGCGATTAGTGCGCAGGAAACAGGAGGAAGTGCAACAGTTTCTAATTAAGTGGTGCAACAGCGCAATTGAGAAATCAACATGAGAGGATGAGAAGTACCTGCGCAAGAGCTTTCCCAAGTTCGATCATTTGGGACAAGGATCTCAAAACGGGGGCGGTATTGTCATGAATCAGGGTTTGAGCTCGGAGGATTTGGGGATTAGGTCACCGATTGAAAATGAAAAATTGGAAGAGGGATCGGTTTGACAAAAGAGCAAGAGGATAAGGTGGAAATCGGGCTTGGGTCGATTATTTCTAAAGAAACAGATACGGGATGTATTAATGGGATTAGTCTTGCAGCTGATCAAAATGGGAAAGGCCCATTTAGTTTTAATTAATTTGGAGCCCATTTATACTATAAGTTCACTTTATATTTGTTAGGTGAGAGAATGGCAAATTGTTACACTTCCGTTTTTAGGGACCATTCAGCATTTCACAATGGTCCCCCCCATGTGGGTATTTATGTATGGAGTGATGGAATGAAATGGATAAGCAATTACATTCATGCTAATATCTTTGTCTCCAAGTCTTTCTCCCTCCCCCTTTACAATTCATCTTGCTGTTCTTAATTATACAACCCAGAAAATTAATACCAAAAAATTACAGAAAATAAGCAAAGCAAAACATAACATAATGCTAATGAGCTGTCTTTGCATCTGGATAACCGGATCAGGATTAGCAGATGTGTTTGTTGGTGAAAGGGTTGGAGGAGGGGAAAAAGACTGAGCCATAATGTTGGTGTAAAACAAGAAAAAAAAAACAAAAAAAAAAAAATCTGAAATGATGCAGATGGCTTAGAGACAAGCAATTAATTGCCTGCTCCGATACCATATAAAAGAAGCAAATGGTTAAGGATCATTTCTGGTTTATGATAAAAGTTGTTAGCCACAAAACAGGAAAAGCTTTCTTTTATTTTCAACACATTGCCGTAATACAGAATGCTATGCTGATGAGCCATATTTAAAATCACAAAGGATCAATCTAGAATCTAGTAAACCTAACACGTATATGAATTGAAATGGCACGTAAAAAGACAACTATGATGAAGCTATAAGACAAAAATAATCGTTGTTATAATCTGCATTAGGGTTAGCTGCTCAGGTAGGAAGATTGTGTGACTGTGAACACTTTTTCTCCATTTGCTGATTTTGTGATCTGTTTAATATGACCATTAATGTATAATGCATGCATGACTGCATGGTTGTTTATAAGTGTGAAGGATTTCTAGCCCGAAAAAATAGAGTCTGAATTGGCCCGAATCGATACGTAGTGAATTAACATCTCCATATCAAAAGTTACATTTTACTATTATTCGAGTTCATGTTTTGTCCAAATACATAAATCATCTCACTTTTGAAAGAGTGCGGCTTTTATTGTATTTCTAATCATTTAATTCTATAGTTAAATCATGTTATGATTTAGAAAATAGCTTTTATTGTATTTCTAATCATTTAATTCTATAGTTAAATCATGTTATGATTTAGAAAATAGCCAAGGTGACATGAAAACACCGTACCCCACCCCTTGTCAAATTATCCATGTCCATCACCCTCACTACTTTATTCCTCTACAGTGGTACTCCCTCCTATTTTTTATAAGTGACGTTTAAGGCATTTGTACACATATTATGGAGATTGTTAAATACCAATCAAACCCTTATTTAATATTATCAATCTCCATTTATTAAGATTCATTTAATTATTTTATCATAATTTTTTGGATTCTCATTCATATCCCTAATTGATTCTTCTTTCATATTGGCCGTTACTTTTCTATTTTCTGAATTTAATTAAGTACATTAATTAGATGACTAATATGAGGATGGATAATTTAGGAAATAAACTACAATTAATGCATTGAAAAGAGGAAAACGTCGCTCAAATTGAAAAATCAATGAAATACTTAAACGACGCTTATAAAAAAATAGGAATGGAGTAATAAAAATCATGAGATCCCCAAAATGAGTACCACATGTTCAACCCACAACCGTCCACACATCATCAAATAATAT
>BMAC01000348.1:319956-378670 GCA_014905375.1 Phtheirospermum japonicum
CAAAATCTTGAATTCATTAGATCTAAATATCAGATCTTTCAGGTAATACTTTCAAAATATATATCTTTTACGAAACCATAATAAAAGAAATAAAACTATTCGAAGAACTCCCAATTTCACAGATACGACTCATTGTGAGCAAAATACTTTGCGATAAAGGAGGAAGAATTGGATCTGAAATCGGAAAATAACATACCAATTGCTTCTTGAAATTTCCCATCATAACCTTCATGAAAGTTGGAATCAACATTGAGGACGCCGGCATGATTCTGGAAAAGGAAAGAAACTGTATGTTATTGGATCGACAACTAAATAAAAGAAGCGGAAATATGAAATGCCAAGAACAGAAAAAAGCAAAAATAGACAAAAAAAAAAAAATCTGAAATGATGCAGATGGCTTAGAGACAAGCAATTAATTGCCTGCTCCGATACCATATAAAAGAAGCAAATGGTTAAGGATCATTTCTGGTTTATGATAAAAGTTGTTAGCACAAAACAGGAAAAGCTTTCTTTTATTTTCAACACATTGCCGTAATACAGAATGCTATGCTGATGAGCCATATTTAAAATCACAAAGGATCAATCTAGAATCTAGTAAACCTAACACGTATATGAATTGAAATGGCACGTAAAAAGACAACTATGATGAAGCTATAAGACAAAAATAATCGTTGTTATAATCTGCATTAGGGTTAGCTGCTCAGGTAGGAAGATTGTGTGACTGTGAACACTTTTTCTCCATTTGCTGATTTTGTGATCTGTTTAATATGACCATTAATGTATAATGCATGCATGACTGCATGGTTGTTTATAAGTGTGAAGGATTTCTAGCCCGAAAAAATAGAGTCTGAATTGGCCCGAATCGATACGTAGTGAATTAACATCTCCATATCAAAAGTTACATTTTACTATTATTCGAGTTCATGTTTTGTCCAAATACATAAATCATCTCACTTTTGAAAGAGTGCGGCTTTTATTGTATTTCTAATCATTTAATTCTATAGTTAAATCATGTTATGATTTAGAAAATAGCTTTTATTGTATTTCTAATCATTTAATTCTATAGTTAAATCATGTTATGATTTAGAAAATAGCCAAGGTGACATGAAAACACCGTACCCCACCCCTTGTCAAATTATCCATGTCCATCACCCTCACTACTTTATTCCTCTACAGTGGTACTCCCTCCTATTTTTTATAAGTGACGTTTAAGGCATTTGTACACATATTATGGAGATTGTTAAATACCAATCAAACCCTTATTTAATATTATCAATCTCCATTTATTAAGATTCATTTAATTATTTTATCATAATTTTTTGGATTCTCATTCATATCCCTAATTGATTCTTCTTTCATATTGGCCGTTACTTTTCTATTTTCTGAATTTAATTAAGTACATTAATTAGATGACTAATATGAGGATGGATAATTTAGGAAATAAACTACAATTATGCATTGAAAAGAGGAAAACGTCGCTCAAATTGAAAAATCAATGAAATACTTAAACGACGCTTATAAAAAAATAGGATGGAGTAATAAAAATCATGAGATCCCCAAAATGAGTACCACATGTTCAACCCACAACCGTCCACACATCATCAAATAATAAAAAAAAATCCTAATCCTGAAAATCACCCATTTTTTTCGGTTATGTTTCAGCCCTTTCATTCAAGGGGGCAAAAAAAAAAAAGCAAAAAAACGCATCCTCACTCTCAGTGCGTGTTTCTGTGTCTGCATGAAATAATGGCAACTCTGGAAGCCGCTATTCCCGGCCTCCGGTTCCGGCCACTACATCCAGCGTTACACTTACCAAGGACACGGCGCTCAATAACCCTTGGTCGGAATATCCGCCGGCAATCCGTCAAATTCTCGCTCGCGGGCCAGCAACAAGTAGAGGAAGAAGTTTCTAAAACGACGGCGTTTACGGAGGAAGAAAATGCACTCATCAATGCTTTGATCGGAATACAAGGCCGTGGCCGTGCCGCCTCGTCGCCGCAACTCCAAGTACACCAACAATATTCATTTTTCTTTGTCTTAATTTCCATGTATTTTTAATCGTGTGATTCTAGTGTGGATTTCTATACACACTTCTTTTCTCAGTTTTTATTTAGTACTAGTGAATTGTGAATTTTATGCAGGAAGTCGAAAGGGCAGTGCAGAAATTGGAGGGTTTAAAGGGCGTGCCTGATCCAGTAGGTCACTGTGTACCTTTTTTTATTATATTAATTAATCCTGAGATTTGTTGGTTTAATACCTGAAAATTAACAGACAGGTTCGAGCTTAATTGAAGGTCGTTGGCAATTAATGTTTACGACTAGACCTGCAACAGCTTCCCCAATTCAGGTTTATTCTATTTTATGTTATGGGCTTCAATAATGCTTGTTTCCTGTTTCTGAATCCCTTAATTAGTGTAAAAAAAATATACTGCTAAAAATTGCCTAATTGTGTTTGGTTTTCTTTATGTGACTAACTCACTGGCTTTTATATGGGTGCAGAGAACATTTGTTGGGGTCGACTCGTTCAGTGTTTTCCAAGAGGTATATCTTCGAACCGATGATCCACGTGTCTCCAATATTGTAAAATTCTCTGATGCAATTGGTGAGCTGAAAGTTGAGGTACAATTGTTGTTTCGATCAATCCATTTTCGTATGAATTCTTTTATAGTGTAAAAGCAATGAAATAGTAAAAAAAATAATCATTAAAAATAAATAAAATGGAAGACTAAAGAGAGGCTTATTATTAGTTGCGTTTTTACAATTTACATACTGATATTTACTACTTAAATATTAATTTGCACTATGGTATATTTTGATTACTATTCAGGCAGTGGCATCAATCAAAGATGGGAAACGAATCCTATTCCGGTTCGACAGAGCTGCCTTTTCATTTAAATTTCTACCCTTCAAAGTACCATATCCCGTGCCTTTTAAACTTCTTGGAGACGAAGCAAAGGGCTGGTTGGACACTACTTATTTGTCTGAGTCTGGAAACATCCGTATATCACGAGGAAACAAGGTAAACTACCAAATTGTTACTATTTTACAGCTTATCGTATGTTAAGGATTTAAGGACTAAGAGTTTCAAATGCTATATAGTGCAGGGATCGACGTTTGTGTTGCAAAAGGAAACCGAACCAAGACAAAAATTGATATCGGCCATTTCAAATGGGGGTGAAGTGAGAGAGGTCTGAGCTATTTGTTTCATTTTATATATTTGTTTATTTATGGTGGGATTTAAGTGACGTTTTTTTTTTTTTTTTTTTCTTTCTCCCCTGGAACATCATCTGCAGGCTATTGAAGAGTTTATCAAGTTAAACCAAAATACGGTTAAAGGTGAATTGGAGCTTCTCGAAGGAGAGTGGCTAATGATATGGAGTTCACAGGTAGTCTTGTCATAAGTATGGATATGTTTGATCCAAGAATATTGCAATATCGAATCATGTGCTAAATAGTGATCACTTTTATTTGTACAATAAAATGATATATGAATTTGCTTTTCTTCCCAATTAAAACTCTCTCCCCCCACCCCATTTTTTTTAATGCAGGAAGAAACAGAGAGTTGGATAGAGAATGCTGCAAAAGGTTTAATGGGAAAACAGGTGCCATCAAGAAACTGTTTACGTTTTAAGTATTTTTTTCCTTTCGTCTTTCATTGCCGAAGAAATTCTAAACCGTCTAACGCTTGAAATCTTGTGATATTACTGTAGAGCAGCTTTCTCTTGTCAGACCGCTAGACCAATTCCACTAAACTAAATACACACATTAAAAAAACCAAAATTGCTTCTTCTTCTTCTTCTTTTTTTTTTGGACCCTAAAAAATTAATAAAATACAATTTAAAAAAATAGAAAAATTAAAAAGAATTAAAAAGCTTAAAAAAAAAAATAGACTCCATTTGATGAAAAGTAGCCCTGTCTGTCAGAAAGTACATCCTGTCTGATGGTCTGACACAAGTTTTTGTTTGCCGTAGATTATTAGGCCTAATGGTGGCATGAAATTTCTGGTTGATATTTTGCTTGGTTTCAAATTCTCCATGACAGGCAAATATGTGTAAGTTTGCTATGGCGATCCTTTTTTGTTTTGTTTTCCAAATTGAAATCATTTTATTCTAATTTATCATTACAAGATTTCGGACACCTTAATTCTTGACTGAAGGAAATCTGGGGTCAACACGTATGATGTGGCGATGGATGATGCAGCAATAGTGGCTGGTCCATATGGGCTCCCAGCAGAAATGGAGACCAAGTTCACAATTGAACTGCTGTACGAAAATTTTACTATGCTTTGCGCTGATAGAATTAATCGTAAATTGGAAACTAGTTAAGCCCTATTTCCCTCTATATATTATGCAGATATACTGATGAAAAGATCAGAATTAGTCGCGGCTATAACAAGATTCTTTTCGTCCACGTCCGTGTTGATTGAGCCTTTCAGAAACGAGTGTGCGGACATTGTTGGTGAAACAAAATCAAGATTTGTACTGTATTTTTAGTTCAAATGAGCATGTGTACTATTAGTTATACGAATCTTGAATGTACATGATTCCGACTGAAGAACTTGTTAACTTGTGCATTATTATGATTGTTTTATACACAAAAAGGGTATATAGCATTTATTTGAAAATGGGTGTATTATTCTATCTGTATTAACAGATGTTATATTTACCTTACAAATTACAGAATTTATGTTTGTCATTGAATTACAAAATTACAGGCTTAAGGATTATACATAATACATGAATTGGAAATAACTACTGAGTGGACGTTTGGTGGTTATTTTATAATTGACTTTTGGAAAAAGTAACTTTTTCAAAGTTCATTTTAAAGAAGTGATAATTTATGAATTTTGAGTTTCATTTCCTGCATTTTTGTTGAATAAAATTTTAAAATTATTTTTACAAAACACTTCACATTTTTCACAATCACTTTTTTAAATTGCACATATTAAAAAGTCCATTTTACAAATGAACATTCACAGCAAAAGTGTTCCCAAACAAGTTTCTCATTCTTTTTGCTTTTTCATAGATAATAAAGAACTCATTCGTGCTTCGAAATGATTGACAGATAAGGCTAAAAATCAAACCAAGCTACTCGATGAGAGCTCGTTTGTTAAAATTCGTATGAACTCGGTTTATCAAAATTTTCAAACAAGTTTGAACACATTTTTATCTCATCCCGAGTTCTTGCTTGATTAGTGTTTGGCTAGATTCAAAAAATTCCCAAACAAACTTGTGTTTGGTTTGACTCGACTCATTTATAGTCTTAATCACAACTATTTGTCATTTTTTTACAATGCGGCCTCACCTATAATTTGCATATAAAAATAAATATCGATAAATTTAATCAATTACCCTACAAATAGTTATGACCTTGCTCTCCGCACATTTTAGCTCCATAATGCTAAAAAAACATTTTATTCTTTTCCAACATTGGGCTATATATTGTGGCCAGGTCCAATATTTCTATCATCGGGTCCATTTGTAATTCTCTCAACTCGGGTCAATTTCGTAATTTTTTTCAAACCCGAGTGGCTTCAATCCTCCTGAGCTTTCAATTAATTTTGGGACACTTGCAATTTTCTTGTGCTTTAGGGTTTTGCAGTTCGCTTGCGGCCTGGCTTGTGCGCATTTCTGAGTGCTGAATACAGCTCAATTGGGAAAAAAAACGAGTAAAAAGTTCAATGGCTGCTGATGAAAATCAATCCGCAGGTAAAACTCTTAACTCCATCTTCAACATTGCGTAAATAAGTTAAATTGATTCGTTCGTTTTTCTTGCCTGTTCCAAATATGGAGAATTTGAGGTTTTTTTTTTTATTTTAATGTTTTAATTTGAAGGAATGCCCGCCCTTTGGTTTTCTTCCTTATTACTATTATATTTTGTGCGTTTTTTTCAATTTAATTGCTAATGTGTCTTTTCTGCTTATGTTGACGCGTTTTTCTCTATTCCACTTAAACAATTTTCTAGTTGCTTTGATGGTTTGAGATATATTTCTTGTCCTGTTTTATGTATAAACAATTAGCATAAAAAGATTTTCAGCTAATTGGCTAATCTTTATCCTATTCCAAAAATTATGATTACAGAAGATGATGTGAAAGAAAGATGTTGGGATCAAAGAGAAGCTTTGCCTGGAGAACCTCGTTGCGCTATATGTGGCCGTTATGGCGAATATATATGTGATGAGACTGATGATGACATTTGCAGCCTCGACTGTAAAAAGACTCTTCTCGACCGCTTAGCAAAAAAATCACAGCCTTCATCTGCTCATCAACCACCTTCCGTAAAATTAAAATTACCGGCAAACGACGAGTGCTACTACGTCCGAGAAGAAAATAATAAAAAACCTGAATCTCAAATTTTAACCAATACCCAAACCGACCTTCTCCGTAAAAAACTCGAAATATCCGTACAGGGAGATAACACACCCGATCCTATTTTATCCTTCGGTTCTTGTAACCTTCCACAAAAGCTCCTTCTAAATTTAGAAGCTTCCGGATACGAAATGCCGACACCTGTCCAAATGCAAGCCATCCCGTCCGCATTGGCCGGTCAGAGCATACTCGTATCTGCCGAGACCGGGTCGGGCAAAACCTGTTCGTTTCTCGTCCCGATTATTTCTCAGTGCACGAAATTCCAAAACAACCCGCAAAAGCCACTGGCAATAATCCTCACGCCCACTAGAGAGCTCTCTATACAGGTCGAGGAACAAGCTAAGCTACTCGGTAAAGGCTTACCGTTTAAGACTGCCTTAGTGGTCGGCGGTGATGCGATGGCAGGCCAGGTTTACCGTATCGAGAACGGGGTGTCGTTGATCGTGGGGACCCCAGGCCGATTCATCGATCTTCTCACCAAGCACGATGTCGAGTTGGACACTGTGTCGATTCTCGTTCTTGATGAAGTGGATTGCATGATCCAGAGAGGGTTTCGCGAGCAAGTCATGCAGATTTTCCGGGCCTTGTCCGGGCCGCAGGTGTTGATGTACAGTGCGACGGTTTCGAAGGACGTGGAGAAGGTGGCGGGCTCGCTGGCAAAGAATCTTGGTCTGATATCGGTTGGAAAGACGAACGGGCCAAGCGAGGCGGTCAGGCAGGTGGCGATATGGGTGGAGTCGAACAAGAAGAAGCAGAAGCTTTTCGATGTTCTGACAAGCGAGCAGCATTTCAAGCCACCGGCGGTGGTGTTTGTGGGGTCTAGGCTCGGGGCGGACCTCCTTTGCGAGGCGATAACGGCATCGACCGGGATTAGGGCCCGGTCGATCCACGGGGAGAAAACGATGAAGGAGAGGAGAGATGTTTTGAGGGCGTTTTTGGTAGGTGAGGTTAGTGTGATTGTGGCGACTGGCGTTTTGGGACGTGGGGTTGATCTGTTGTCGGTGAGGCAGGTTATTGTGTTTGACATGCCAAATTCAATGAAGGAGTACGTGCACCAGATCGGGAGGGCGTCGAGAATGGGGGTGGGTGGGACAGCGATTGTGTTTGTGAATGAGGAGAATAAGAAGTTGTTCCCTGAGTTGGTTGGGATTTTGGAAGCATCTGGTGCGGGTGTACCTCGTGAGATTGGTGTGTCTCAACGTAGAGTGAGTTCATTCTTGGGGGGCAAGGCTCAAAAGAAAAGGAAGCATGGCTATTGAAGGTATACACTTGTATTTTTTTTAGTAGAGTAAAGATAGTTCATAACCAAAAAAAAAAGTGAGTAAAGTAAATATGAATTTACTTATGTGCATGACAGTATAATACAAGGGCAACAATGCATCATTATCGGTCCACTTTTTATTATAAAAGTAGTATTCGGAAGTGGGTGAAATCAAACAAAAGAGTAAGCCTCATATGTCCAAAGAAAGGAAGGCATGTGAATAATATTTTTATGACTTATATGTCCATCTACGTTCAGTTTCCATGGAACGATGAATTTGAACTCCACATTCTTAGCTTATCTTTCTGAAGCTCATGATTTAGTATTGGACCAAATGTTATTTGCATTTTTGATCCTCCTAAAAGATTTGTGATAATTATGTTTAACATCTTTGCAAAACCCTAAAAATAAACAAAGAAAATTGTGAAAAAAATAAAATAAAATAGAAACAAAGCAAGTAACGGGAAATTTCATAGGTGTCTCCAAAATCTCTTTTTCACCTATCGTAAGGTTAGGATCTCCAGTCCAAAGCCATAATAAACTAGAATAGTTGTGAGAAATAAAAAAAAAAAAAAAAAAAAGAAAGACAAAATATCAAAAGCGTGAAGATCATTTGGTCTTATTCTGAATCATGAGCCTCAGGAAGATGGACTAGGGATGTGTAGTTAATGTGGAGTTCATCGTTGGCTGGCCCCTCCATGGAAAGTATGTAGATTGGCATCTAAGTGATAATAATATTATTCATGTGCCTCGTGGGTTGGGTTGCTTCCTTGTCCTTGGATGTATGAGGTTTGCCCTTTTGTTTTATTTCCATCAACTTTTGAATAGTACTTTAAGTAACTGAGTGAGCTGATGATGATGCATTGTTGCTTTGTATTATCTTATCATGCACATAAGTAAATTTCTACTCATTTGTTTCTTTTGGAGGATTGTATTATATTATCAAAACCATCATCAGGTTTTGCAACAACTGTAGACTACTCCGTCTCTTGTTTAAACGGTTTATTTCTATAATCTGAGACTTGCTGAAGTCTTATCATCTCATGATTATCCATCACTCTTTGTTGGTTCATTTTCTTTTTAAGTTGGTTGTCCTAAACCTTCATGGGCTATCATGTGCATTGCAATCTCTGTGGTGTATGGCTGTAATGTGTTGTGTCCGTGTATTTTCGTTCGTTGTATCTACTAGCTGAATTTAAATCAAGCATCTAAATTACTTAATTTGCTTAGCTAACTTATCTTGCCGATCTTCTTAAATTAAAATCTATCAAGTTTAGAAAAAGGAGCAATATTGTCTTATCAATATATCTGAAAATTCGAAAGAGTAGAAGTGCTTCTGAATGATTTTTTTTTTTCTTTTTTTGAATTTACTTTCTTATTTTGTTGTATGACAGTTTTTTATTTTCCAGAATGAGCATGGAAGTAAGATGGGACTACAAGTGCATTAAGAAAACGTATGTCAATCAAGAATTGTTCGCGAGAGCTTTTTTGAAATGTTGTGTGTGCTGGAAACATTAAACACCGATCCAGAAAATGTCGAGTCAGGTACTTGACAGATGTGAATGTTGTTGATATTATCTGGGATTTCAATTCTTTGTTGAAAGAAGACAACAATGGAAGAAAACTCAAGTTTATCAACAAAACAAGAAAAATTTAACTTTAAAAACACAAACCATACATGAGAAAGTAAAGCACAAAACATTCATAGAAATTGACAAGAAAATGCAAGAGAACAACAATTACAAACTACCCACACCAAAGTTCTTCAAGTCCTTAAATCAAAATAGCAACTACTTCACCACACACTAATTAAGCTAACGAAATACTACACTAAAGCTCTACTAACTAAGTTAATTAAGGATTTTAGGATTGAAGGTGAAAAAGGATGAAAAAAAGAAGATAAGGAAAGCTTGGGCATCCAAACCCTAAGGCGTTGAAACGCCTCCTTTCAAGTCTTGGGAGTTAGTTTAAATAGGTAAAATTAGGGGCAAGATAATAATTATATAAAAATTGGCTGAAAATAGCCTCCGTCGATATGTCGTCGATCGACGGTCTCTCTCTGTCGATGGATACTTGCTAGTCGATGGTGAAAAAAGAGCGTGTGTCGATGGCCCATCAATCGACGGTGGAGGGAAAACTTCTGTCGGTCGGTTGGCACACGCGGTCGATGCATGTGAAAATTGCGCGTTGATTGGGCGTCGATAGCGCCTCAGTCGATGGCTGTGCTTCGCGGGTCTGGGTAGTATTTTTGTCAATCGAGCCGGTTGTGATCATCAGGAATGCGCTTGGACTTGCTAGACTGTCCAAAAACAAAGAAAGACAACAACATAAAAATATACAAAACTAAGAAAACACACACTAAAAAGACGACAAAGGTTACGAAAAAGCAAAATAAAGAAAAATAGGATAATGTATGACTCAACACGACTAAAGCACAATAAAAGAGACACAAAAAATACGAAAAATACACACAAATATGTACGAATCACCCAATGGACATATCAAAATCCTTTCGAGGTTTATACGAGTAACCTATAGATTAGTTAGTACTCTTCATTTACTTTCTTTTGAATAAGAATTTTCAAATATCAATTGTATATCATCACGAAAGATATATTGTATGATATCCATTGCTTACATGTAATTAGTATTTTCAAACTCATGTTCTTATTTCAACGAAATACATTTAAAAATCTCTCCTACAAATTTTATATTAGTGGTCAGATTGCCTCGTTAAAAATCTTGTTTGGAAAAGTTTTTTATATTAGTGGTAAGATATTATTGAACTCTAGTTCAACAAAAATTTTTACAACCACCTGTTGTGCTTGGTATGATGTATTTATTTTATCGCAAAAATATTTTATCGACGTATCACATCATCTTTTGGTGTCATTTCTTTACACCACTGTTCAAATATAGCATTCAAATACGGTTGTATCTCATATGTTTCATAGCATTGTTCAAATGCATCGACTATCTCATAAGCTTCATATAATTATAAAAATAAATCATCAAGATTGTAACAAAATTCACATCAAAAAAGGTCAGAATTTCTTAATGGATTTAGTTCTTTTAAATATTTGTAAATACTACCCATCTCTTCGGATGAATATCTTAAAAAGAATTTATAAAGCTCGACTCAAAAGGTTAAGTGTGCTAATGAGTAATGACATCCCCGAAAATATCCGATGGTTCATTGAAGTACAAGTTCGACTATCTGATGAGTTCTCAAACTCATTTAAGTACATGTTAGGTATGGGTGGTAGTGTTTTTGCAATGAAACATAGAGCAAAAAAGATTAGATGGATGCGATAAATATGGTAGGTGGACTTGTAATACACGATAAATATCTGTGCGGTTCGTGTCCAGAAAATCGGTTAGATAAAATAACATTCATTAAGGATTGATTGAATAAGGAGTCATTGGATCATGATATCCAACTGATTAGATTTTTGCAGGTGCCTGTTTTGCATGTAATTGTGGCATTTTGTCTTGTGTTTTTAGCTAGAGTTTAGTGTTATTTGTAGTAGTTTGAGTCTTATTTTGTTAGGGTTTTAGATTATTCTATTGTTTTTAGGTTTGAGATTGATTGGTGTGTTGTAATGATGAATCATGGGTTTTTGAGTCCAAATTCTTATGATGTAGGTGGCCAAGGGAGTTAGAATTGTTCTAAGTCGCATTGGGATGTGCCTAACCTAAGATCGATTCGAGACCTTAAAGTCCAAAACTCGTGCCGAAACAAAGAAATCGAGCCGGAAGAAGCTGAGATCGACTGAAAAGCTACCGATCGACTGCCTAATCGACTAGCAGTCGATCGACTGCCCTTTCAAGAATCGACTGAAATGCTGAAAATCGACTCGATTCCAGGGACTTCTTCAAAATCGGCTCCTTTCCAAGAAGCAGTCGATCGACTGCCTGCTGCCTAATCGACTAGCAGTCGATTAACTGCCCTTTCAAGAATCGACTGAAATGCTGAAAATCGACTCGATTTCAGGGACTTCCTCAAAATCGGCACTTCTCCAAGAAGCAGTCGATCGACTGCTTACTGTCGATCGACTGACCACTAGCAGGCGATCGATTGGAAGTCCGGGAATCAGCGCGAATTGATGATTTTGCCCCTACTAATAGCTATTTAAACCCCATTTTTAACCTCAAGAAAATATCCAACTCACTCCCCAACTCTTGCATGAGCCTTGGGATGAATTTTCTCTTCATTTTTCCTCTAGATCTACTTTCTCTCTCTTTTAGGTTTTGGATTTAATTTTCAAGCAATTTCCTTGGGTTTGTAAGCTCAAGAAGAATCCAAATACTAATTTGGATTAGCACTTTCATTTGTACTTCAAGTTTGGGATTCTCCATTTAATTTTTAGTAAGCTTTCCTTTTAATTTCAAGCTTTTGTTCTTCATTTTCATGCATGTTCTTCAATTATGCTTTTTGCCTTAGCTACTTGATTCCATGATGAAACTTGTGATTTGGCTATGAATTATAGATGAGTGACACATCTAGATCGTAGATCGGGCCTTGGTTCATCATGACTTTGAGTTTTACTTATGCTTTATTTTGAATTAAATTTCCATGTATAGTTTTATATTGAATCCTAGATCTACTCTTCGTTTCTCGTTATTTTCCTTAAAGTTTTGAACTTTCACGTCAACTTTTATTGCTCTTCACTTTGGTGCTTTCAATTTTTATCAATTTGCATTATTTGAGTTTGCATGCATGGTAGTACCTTGTGCATGCATAGTAGTACATGGTGAAACTATGCTTGTTCTTGCTTGTTTTCATTAATTGTTTGCATTTCAATTATGGGCACACGACCAAGGCATCCGACCTACTTGTCATTTCAATTTCTAGCTTAGTTTGCTATTTTTAATTGCATCATTTGCAATTTCCTTCTATCTCTTGAGTTTGAAATACGTTGAAATTCGCAAATGGATTGAAGTCCGATAATACCGAGCCAAATGAACCTTCAAATCTTTTGAACCACGAAAAACTACAACTTCAAAATGGCGCCGTTGCGACACGGCTTGGTTAAGGCCTTCAATTTAATTGTTGTTTCTTTGTGTTTTTAGCTTTTCTTTTTATTTGACGTTTTCTTTGAGTGTATGCTAAGTCGTCGTTCTCTTGGACACGACTTATTTCCTTATACTTCTAACCCCGAACGTTTACGGCGTCTTCGACATTCTTCGCTTCTTGATTCTATTATGATGGACAATCTTCCTTACACGGGCCCGTTTCTCGACCCTCACGGGAAATCACCCCGGGTTGATCCTCAAGCTTCTACCTCGATCGAGCCTGGAGTTCATGAGGAGCCCATTCCGAGTTCAATGACCGGGCCTTCCATTCCTATTCCCCCACCGCATCACGACCACTTGCATGGATATCAAGGGAGTGGTTTTACCGCTCATGAGCACGCCACGGGCCAACACCAAGGTATTGCCTCTTACCCTCATTCTTCTCAAGGAGGTTTTGTTCCCAACATGGGAGGGCATGGTGGTGGTTTGGTTGGCAAGGGACACGTGGGAGGGCATGGTGCAAACCACATTGTCCCCGGTTCTCATGGCGTTCGTCAACCCGGCATGGTGCAAACCATGTCGGGTCTAATGTTCTCTCCGAATCTTTCGATTCCATCGATGATCATGGAGCCCCGGATCACGTTGCTTATAGCTATGGTGCTCCTCACCGTTCTCCGAATGTACGAAACCCGACCCCGAATGTGAATCCGAATGGTTATGGTGGTGACCCCGATTTTGGTAACGAGTTTGGAATGCAAGATGATGAGCTCGAGGAGTATGCTTTGTTTGGTGGTTACGATCCGAATGCTCCACTCATTCCGCCCGTCCGTACTATGAGGGAAGTGAGCCAAGCCTTCGTGGGGGCGAATGTTTCTTCTTGTATATCTCTTCCCCCCGAAGTGATGGCTATTGATATTCGTTCGCTCGATTTTGCTCGCCTTCCTATTTTTCACGGGTTCGCAAAGGAGGATCCACTCCAATTCATTCGGCAATATCTATGGCATGTCTCGAGTTTCCATCGCCCGAATATGATGAGTTTGGAAAATCTTCGCCTCCGTTGTTTCTCGTATGCTCTTCAAGATAAGGCTTTATCGTGGTTTATGGGTCTTCCTTCTAACTCGGTTCGCACGTGGGATGAGCTCGCAAGGGTTTTCTTCAATCATTATTACTCTATGGAAAAAACGGCCGATATGCGAGTTAAAATTATGTCGTTCAAGCAAATGAAAAACGAGCCATTTCACTCCGCTTGGTTTCGGTTCAAGGACCTTCTTGATAATTGTCCGCATCATCGTATCCCCAAGGAGCTTTTAATTCAAACTTTTTATGAAGCGTTGGACTCCCAATTTCAATATATGGTGGATACAAGAGCGGGGGGTAATATGACGATTCACCCTCCAAGCACGCTTCTCCGAGTTTTCACCTCATTAGCCGAAAATTCTCAACAACGTTCGTCCCGAGCCTCCTTTTCAAGCGCTAATGAAGTAAAGAATTTGAGTGAGCCTCTTTCCTCGAGAGAACTTGAGATGGAAAAAGAGATGACCGCGATGAGAGCCCAAATGGCTAATATGTCTCCCCCGAGCGTAGAAACATCTTGTTTGTCTTGTGGTATGGTTGGGCATGAAACGCTATATTGTCCGTCGAATCCGTCCCATTACATGCCGGTGCCTTATTCGGAGGAGGTTTGTGGGATCCAAGGTTACCAACCGGGTCATAGTGTTGCTAAACCTCCCTTCCCTCGTCCATTAAATCAAAATCCCCCATACCATCCGAGAAACTGCACGCATCCGGGCTTTGGGTATCCGAATCCTCCCATGGGCGCTTCTCGGCCGTCTCCCCCGACAAATGCTCCACCACCGGCCACCGATCCGTCTCTTAATGTGCTAATCCAACAAATGCAAGCCCTCACCGCCTCGGTGTCCACCTTAAACGCCACGGTGTCTACCTTGAGTGCCACAGTGTCCTCCATGGATACTCGCATGAATGCCACGGACACAAAAATTGGGCAATTGGCTACCGAGATAAATATGATCAAACAAGCCAATGACAAGGGGAAGCTCCCAAGCCAACCTTCACATGCCCATGCGATCACATCTCTTCGAAGTGGCCGGGTTTTCGATAACAAAGTGGATCCACCGTCCGAGAATGAGAATATTGCTACTCCTCCCATTGTCGCTAATTCCGATTCCGCCCCCGTGGGTGCCAAACCAACAAAAGAGAGCCCCGATGGCTTGCACAAATCCTCGAACGCCTATAAGCCGCCGATTCCAAACGCTTCACCGCCTTTTCCATCCCGGCTCCAAAACACCAAGAAAGACGATCAATTCCAACGGCTCTACAACACTTTGGCAAATGTGAACATCACTCTTCCCTTGTTGGATTCCATTCGAGACAT
Organism: Phtheirospermum japonicum; assembly: GCA_014905375.1. NCBI lineage: Eukaryota > Viridiplantae > Streptophyta > Magnoliopsida > Lamiales > Orobanchaceae > Phtheirospermum > Phtheirospermum japonicum. The sequence goes on from BMAC01000348.1 coordinate 334,993, forward strand.
ACCCGCCTACTCAAAAATTTTCAAAGAACTTTCCTCCAAAAAGCTCATCCATACTCCGAATGAGACGATTGTCCTTTATAAAGAGGCGAGTGTAGTGTGTGATCCGTCGATTTTGGCCCTCAATAAGATCGACCCCGGCTCCTTTTGTATTGACATCACGCTCGGAAATGGAAAGGTTACAACCGGAATGCTTGATTCCGGGGCGGGGATAAATTTAATGCCATCGTCGATCTATGAACAATTGGAGCTCGCACCCTTGCAAGAAACTCGTATTTGCTTACAATTGGCCGATCGGTCAATCCGATATCCGAAAGGCGTTGTGAAGGACGTGTTGGTCAAAGTAGGTGGACTTGTTGTCCCGGTGGATTTTGTTGTTCTTGATGTGGGTACGGTTTCGACCGATGGGGCCGAACACACGATTCTACTTGGTCGTCCCTTCATGGCAACTACTCAATGCCTCATTGATGTGGGTAAGAAGAACCTCACCTTATCCGTTGCGGGTGAGTCGGTTACGTTTTCAATGTCCAATTTGCCTTCGATTCCGTCAAGCATCTATCATGCGGATTGTCTTCTTGTTGACAAGATTCAAGATGTGGTTGAACAAGTTTTCTTGGCGGACGAGTATAAGGAGTGTGATAGCGATGATATTGGGGATGTTGGATCTTTCGAGCTTAGCAATGCATCATATTTTGAGATGGGTCTCTTTGAGAGTGCTTGCATTAGCGTCGTTGAGGGCAACGACGAGTTTTTGAGAGGGGAGGCGGGGATTGTTGTTGGGAATCGAGTTGTTGGGCCGAGTACGAAATTCGACGAACACCTTGATGAGGTAGTGGAATTGTTTGAGCTATCCAATGACGAGGTTGAGAGGAGGCACAAGCCTGAGCTAAAGCCTCTCCCATCTCACCTCAAATATGTCTTTTTAGAAAAGGAAGAGAGCAAGCCGGTGATCATTTTTGCCCACTTGAGTAAAGAGGAAGAAACGAGGTTGATCGAGGTGCTTAAAGCTCATAAGGGTGCCATTGGGTGGAGTCTTGGCGATATTAAAGGAATTAGCCCATCAACTTGTATGCATAGGATTGTCTTGGAGGATGATGCCAAACCATCTCGAGAATTCCAAAGGCGTTTGAATCCGAACCTTAAAGAAATCGTGAAGACCGAAATCCTTAAGTTGTTGGAGGAGGGCTTGATATTTGCTATAGCCGAGAGTGAGTGGGTAAGCCCCGTTCATATGGTCCCAAAGAAGAGTGGCATAACCGTTGTGGAGAACGATATAGGAGAGTTGTTGGCTACACGAGCTACGACGGGGTGGAGAATGTGTATCGATTTTCAAAAATTAAATGCGGCTACGAAGAAGGATCATTTCCCCCTCCCATTCATCAATCAAATGCTCGACAAGCTTGCCAGCCACCACTCTTATTGCTTTTTGGACGGATTATCGGGCTATTACCAAATTGCCATCGCCCCCGAGGACCAAGCCAAAACAACGTTCACTTGCCCGTTTGGGACTTTTGCCTTCCGACGGATGCCATTTGGGCTATGCAATGCCCCGGGGACGTTCCAACGATGTATGCTTTCCATATTTTCCGACATGATCGACAAGTATCTCGAGGTTTTCATGGATGATTTCTCCATTTACGGAGACTCATTTGGTGAGTGTTTAAAGAATCTTGAGGAGGTGCTAGCCCGGTGTGAGGAGACGAACTTGACCTTAAGTTGGGAGAAGAGCCATTTTATGGTTCGGAGTGGCTTGGTGCTAGGGCACATAATTTCGGGAAGGGGTATTGAGGTGGACAAAGCCAAAGTGGAAGTCATCGAGAAGTTACCCCCTCCCCTCAACGTGAAGGACGTAAGAAGCTTTCTTGGGCACGCCGGGTTCTATCGTCGTTTTATAAAGAATTTCTCTAAAAGCCCGCCCTTTGTGCCGTTTACTAAGTAATGAGGTGCCCTTCGATTTTGATGGGGCTTGTGAGGAGGCCTTCTTGTCCATCAAAAAGAGTTTAGTGACCGCCCCCATCGTCGTGGTCCCCGATTGGAGCTTACCCTTTGAGATCATGTGTGACGCTTCGAGTGAAGCGGTGGGGGGCGTGCTTGGCCAACGTGTAGACAAGTTATTGCGGGTAATATATTATGCAAGTTTGATGCTCAACGATGCCCAAAAGAACTACACGACGACCGAGAGGGAGTTACTAGCCGTGATCTTTGCTTTAGAGAAGTTTCGTGCTTATATTGTTGGTTCACGGGTCGTGGTGCATAGCGACCATGCCGCATTGCGCTATTTATTTTCTAAACCTCAAGAAAAACCCCACCTCATCCGATGGATCTTATTACTACAAGAATTCGATATTTAGATCAATGATCGAAAGGGGTGCAAAAATGCGGTGGCCGATCACCTCTCGAGGTTGGTCATGGATGGAGGGGGACGGTTGGCAATTGGCGAAAACTTGCCACATGAAAACTTATTGGAAGTGGCCCAAGCCCCGTGATATGCCGACTACGCGAATTATTTAGCAAATGGGGAACTCCGGCCGGATATGAATTGGCAAGAGAAGAAACGCTTCCTATCTAAGTGCCAAAGCTTCTATTGGGATGACCCGTTCATGTACAAGGTGGGGAAGGATGAAATGATTAGGAGATGTGTGCCGGAGAATGAGATAAAAGCTCTACTAACCTTTTGTCATGACCATGAAGTCGGAGGGCACTTTGGGGGGAGGAAAACGGCACTTAAAGTCTTGAGTTCGGGTTTCTATTGGCCGTCTCTCCACTACGATGCTCAAGTCCACGTTCAAACTTGCGATAAATGTCAACGAATGGGGAGCATCTCGAAGAGGAATGAAATGCCCTTGGTGGGGAACTTGGTGGTTGAAATCTTCGATGTTTGGGGAGTTGACTTCATGGGCCCGTTTCCGAAGTCGATTGATGGTTTTGAGTACATCCTTGTGGGGGTTGATTATGTTTCTAAATGGGTCGAGGCCATCCCCACAAGAAAGAATAACGCCGAGGTTGTCGTCAAGTTCGTGAAAGAGAACATTTGTGCTCGCTTTGGCTTCCCGAGAGTTATAATAAGTGATGGTGGTAGCCACTTTTGCAACAAGCTTTTTGAAAAACTTATGAGGACTTACGGGATCAAGCACAAGGTTGGTACGCCATATCACCCCCAAACTTCGGGGCAAGTAGAGACGAGCAACAAGCAAGTGAAGAGTGTGCTAGAGAAGACGGTGCAACCTAGTCGAAGGGATCGGTCACGAAAGTTGAATGATGCGTTGTGGGCCCTTCGGACGGCCTATAAGACGGTTCTTGGCACGAGCCTCTATACTTTGGCCTTTGGTAAGACTTGTCACTTACCCGTTGAATTAGAACACAAGGCGTTTTGGGCAATGAGAGCCGTGAGTTTGGATTTAAGGAAGGCCGGTCTCGAGAGAATGATGCAAGTGGAGGAGTTTGAGGAGCTTCGAGAAAATCAATATCACAATGCTCGGATTTATAAAGAGAGGACCAAGCGAATCCACGATGAGAGGTTGGTTCGGAAGGAACTTGAGGTTGGGATGCCCGTCTTGCTCTACAATTCACGTTTGGCTCTTCACCCCGGCAAGTTGAAATCCAAGTGGACGGGGCCGTATACCATTGAAGATGTCAACCCAAGTGGGGCGGTGACCTTGATCGACCCTAAGACTCAAGAAAAATTTCAAGTCAACGGCCATCGAGTCAAGCCCTACCGAAATGGCTTCCTCTTGCCACCCGACGAGGAGGTGGTAGCTTTGGTTGATCTTCCCGCTATAATTCCTACTTAATCAAAGGGGAGTACGTCGAGCTAATGACGTAAAACAAGCGCTTCTTGGGAGGCAACCCAAGTTCTTTCTATTTCTTTCTTTCCTTCTTTCTTTTATTGAAAAACCCAAAAACATTCAAAAATTTAAAAAAAAAATCAAAAACATTTAAAAATTTTTTTATTAAAAAAATAATAAATAAACAAATCTTGGTGTTTTGGTTCTCATCATGTATATATTTTCTCGTATTTTTTGCGTGATTTTCTTTTCTAGGTTTTGTTTTCCGACGTCGACCATTGGACGGTTTGATAAGTGGGTAGCGTTCGTGGAGCCGGGTGATACTAGCCATGCTCGATTTTTGCTTGAATTGCTTGATTCTTAAGTGGACCCCACCGAGCTCGACTCTAACTCGCTCGGTTAAGGAAGTTTCTATTCACCCTCCCTCTTACTTGATTTTCATTTAAATGTAATGAGGGCATTGCATGGTTTAAGTGTGGGGTGGGTAGGTGGCTAGGGTCCGTTTTTTTTTTATCAAGCATGATTTGTTGTTCTTAACTCGAGCCTTGGCGAAGTGACGCATTCTTAGTGAAGTGACGCTTAATACTTGCGCTTTTATGTGGTTGAGTCGATTTTTGTGTCTTTTGTGTCTCGATTACATGTTTTAAGTAACTCCGCATGCTTGGAAGGTTTGAATAGTTTACTTGTCGAGTTTTTGCATGTCTTAAGCCTCTTGTGTGAGGAGTTGAGTTTTTGTGATTCGTCCAAACCCGCCTATATATATATAATCAACATTTTCTCGTGAAAAGATTGCAAAGCTCTAAAAGCTCTTTTAAATTTGCTCCCAAATTCGGTGCAAACTAGTAAGTAGCCTTGTGTGATTTATCGGCTTGCTTGCATTTTTAGGGAAATTGCATTGAGGAGGTTTAACTTTGCTCGTAAATGATAGAATTTGAAAATGACCTCGAGGCACATATATCACCCTTATGCCGGCCATATTATATGTAAGCTACTTTAAATATCCCAAATGAGCCCCCTTGAGCCTATATTCCGTTTCTTGTTAGCCGAGCTCGATTTTAGATCTTGAATCTTCATGTTGGTGGGGTGAGAGAGTGTGTTGTTAGTTAATGAGAGATGTGTGGGAAATAAAGTGTGGGGTTTGGGTTTTGAGTTGCTTATACAAAAAAGTCAAAAAGAGAAAAAAAAATAATAAAATAAAAAAAAATAAAAAAAAATAAAACTCCAACACAAATCACGAAAAGTGATAAAGCGTGCGTTCATGTGAAAAGCCTAATTCAAAAAGGCTAAGTTTAGAAAAGAAGCAAATTCAAAAAGCTTCTAAGTGTTGTGAAAAATAAAATTCGGGAAAGTGTGAAAAAGTAAGAAAGGGTTTCGAATGGGAAGTTGGGGAATTGGGAAAGGTGAAGCGATTTTAAGCTTCGGGTTTTAGATTTTAGGATTTTGTGTGTTATTGATCACGTTTGATCGTGTGTTAGCCACTATATCCAAATGTTCCATACCTTACCAAAGAGCCAACATTACAACCCAAAATAAAGACCTCTTTCGATTCTTATTTGGTCATGTACTTGAGCAATTTCGAGCGTCCGATTTGTGAAATCTTGACAAGGTGCATGTATTGCCCTACTTGAGCGTAACACGTCCCATATATACTTGAATGAATTGAGCGAACACCCTCAAAATTCCCTTTGAGAGGAAGTCATCGATTTGGCTTGCATTTGATAAAGAGTAATACGAGCAATGCATGAAAATAACGAGCCTATGTTGATACTATCACCATAATAATAAGGATAAGCACAAGGATTTTTCTCTTTATATAATGTTCATTGCATGTACACTCTCGGTTATTTTTGTTGTTCGAGGACGAACAAACTGATAAGTGTGGGGTAGTTGTTTTGCATATAATTGTGGCATTTTGTCTTGTGTTTTTAGCTAGAGTTTAGTGTTATTTGTAGTAGTTTGAGTCTTATTTTGTTAGGGTTTTAGATTATTCTATTGTTTTTAGGTTTGAGAYTGATTGGTGTGTTGTAATGATGAATCATGGGTTTTTGAGTCCAAATTCTTATGATGTAGGTGGCCAAGGGAGTTAGAATTGTTCTAAGTCGCATTGGGATGTGCCTAACCTAAGATCGATTCGAGACCTTAAAGTCCAAAACTCGTGCCGAAACAAAGAAATCGAGCCGGAAGAAGCTGAGATCGACTGAAAAGCTACCGATCGACTGCCTAATCGACTAGCAGTCGATCGACTGCCCTTTCAAGAATCGACTGAAATGCTGAAAATCGACTCGATTCCAGGGACTTCTTCAAAATCGGCTCCTTTCCAAGAAGCAGTCGATCGACTGCTTGCTGCCTAATCGACTAGCAGTCGATCGACTGCCCTTTCAAGAATCGATTGAAATGCTGAAAATCGACTCGATTCCAGGGACTTCCTCAAAATCGGCACTTCTCCAAGAAGCAGTCGATCGACTGCTTACTGTCGATCGACTGACCACTAGCAGGCGATCGACTGGAAGTCCGGGAATCAGCGCGAATTGATGATTTTGCCCCTACTAATAGCTATTTAAACCCCATTTTTAACCTCAAGAAAATATCCAACTCACTCCCCAACTCTTGCATGAGCCTTGGGATGAATTTTCTCTTCATTTTTCCTCTAGATCTACTTTCTCTCTCTTAGGTTTTGGATTTAATTTTCAAGCAATTTCCTTGGGTTTGTAAGCTCAAGAAGAATCTAAATACTCCTTTGGATTAGCACTTTCATTTGTACTTCAAGCTTGGGATTCTCCATTTAATTTTTAGTAAGCTTTCCTTTTAATTTCAAGCTTTGTTCTTCATTTTCATGCATGTTCTTCAATTATGCTTTTTGCCTTAGCTACTTGATTCTATGATGAAACTTGTGATTTGGCTATGAATTATAGATGAGTGACACATCTAGATCGTAGATCGGGCCTTAGTTCATCATGACTTTGAGTTTTACTTATGCTTTATTTTGAATTAAATTTACATGCATAGTTTTAGATTGAATCCTAGATCTACTCTTCGTTTCTCGTTATTTTCCTTAAATTTTTGAACTTTCACGTCAAATTTTATTGCTCTTCACTTTGGTGCTTTCAATTTTTATCAATTTGCATTATTTGAGTTTGCATGCATGGTAGTACATGGTGAAACTATGCTTGTTCTTGCTTGTTTTCATTAATTGTTTGCATTTCAATTATGGGCACACGACCGAGGCATCCGACCTACTTGTCATTTCAATTTCTAGCTTAGTTTGCTATTTTTAATTGCATCATTTGCAATTTCCTTCTATCTCTTGAGCTTGAAACACGTTGAAATTCGCAAATGGATTGAAGTCCGATAATGCCGAGCCAAATGAACCTTCAAGTCTTTTGAACCACGAAAAACTACAACTTCAGCCGACAGATAAGCGTTATTTCATTAAATAAATAATATATTATCTGATAACTTTTGCGATAGTAATAAATATAACAATGATATCATGTACTAACTTGTGAATATCTTTCACCATTGTCAAAAAGTAAATAGTGAAGTTATTTATGATTTTGTATAAACTTATCTTTCAATACGGAGATACAAATCACAAAGATGTATCTTTCACAAATATTGAAAACTTAGTATAGAAAGAGTTAGATGTAATGGTTTTGATATTTTCTTGTAAATTGTTATATTTCTTGGTGTTGTTTTTCTGGGAATTCTTGTGTTTGTATGCTGATTTGTAGAAAATGAGATAAAGATATGAGAGAGGTAGATTTTAGTAGAGAGAGAGAGAAACGGAAAATTTATGTAATTTCATTCATAATCTTTCTCACATCCGTATCCCATAGATATAGGGATGCTAATGTTGAGTTGTTACAATGCATGTGCCAAATATCTCCACAAATGACAAAAATAAGTAAAAGACTAGAACAACCTTATAATTTTAATAAAATTGCAATCCAGCAGTTAAGCCCAATAACCCCCTGGAGCCCAACTACCACTCAGCATATCTTTTAGCCCATTTCCGCCCCTCATTTGCCCAAAACCCGAACCGCAGCCCGCTTAAGCTCTGACCTGACTTCATCTGTTTCTCTACTTCCCAATCGACGTGGCGACACCCAAACCTCTTCCCCATCAAACCCTGGTTTCACAACATCACCTCCCCGATTTTGAAATCCTTGTCCGCAAGGATTTTTCCCAAAAAATTTCTTGTCAATGAATTTTGTGTCCTCCCAGGTAGCCTTAACTTGAAATTCTTCACCCCAATCAACCAAAACCTGTTCTATTTCTGAGTTTCCCCTTTTCACCTTTCGATTTCCCACAATCGCCTTTGGCAATAGTTCGCTATGACCCTCCACCGTTGCCGCCGTTATTTCAAGGGAGGGGGCCACGTTAGGGTCAGGTCGTTTCTTCAGCAAAGAGACGTGAAAGACGGGGTGGATCCGCGAATCGGGGGGTAGGTCTAGTCGATACGCAACCTCGCAAATCTTCTCCAAAATGCGATAGGGGCCAAAATAGCGTGGAGACAGCTTCAAATTCCTCCTAAGCTTAACTGTATTCTGCCTGTACGGTTGCAATTTCAGGTATACCTCTTCACCCACTGCATAGCTTTTCTCAATTCTTGACCTATCTGCATAGACCTTCATCCTGTTCTGAGCATGAATAAGGTTCTCCTTTAGCTGCTTGATCATTTCTTGCCTGCTTTTAACAAATTCCATTGCTTCTGAGTCTGCATGCCCTACATAGGATTGCGTAGAAAATAGGGGAGGAGAATAACCATACAATGCTTGAAATGGGGTAGTTTTTAGGCCTGTATGATAATTGGTATTGTACCAAAATTCGGCAAGATTAAGCCATTTTAACCATGATCTGGGATTGTTATGCACCATGCATCTTAGGTAGTTTTCCAAACATTGGTTGAGTCTTTCTGTCTGTCCATCGGTTTGAGGGTGATAGGCTGAAGATAAATTAAGTTTCACTCCCATTAATTTGAAAATTTCTCCCCAAAATACACTGGTGAACACTTTGTCTCTATCTGTCACCATACTTAGGGGCAAACCATGTAGCTTGTAAACTTGATCCATAAATAACTGAGCTACTGACTGGGCTGAATAAGGGTGTGACAATGGTAGAAAGTGTCCATACTTAGTAAATCTGTCCACTATAACTAGGATCACATTTTTTCCATTTACCTTAGGTAGTCCCTCAATTAAATCCATGCTTATGTGTGTCCATGCCTGTTCTGGAATGGGTAAAGGCTGTAGCAGGCCTGGATAGGGTTCATGGCTGTTTTTGTTCATAGCACATACCTCACATTTCTGGACCATCTGAATTATGTCAAACTTCATCTTGGGCTAGTAGAACACTCCCCTTGCCCTCATGTATGTACCCCCAATCCCAGAATGTCCCCCATATGCTGATTCATGCATTGCCTCAAGTATCATGTTCCTCAATTCTGTGTCATGCCTTATTACCAATCTGCCCTTGTACCTGATGAGCCCTTCATTGACTTTAAATTCTGGGTATGAATCTGCATCTAGTGCCTTAGCTGCTAATACCTTGTTGGTGAAAGGGTCACTCTTATAACTTTGAATCACCTTCTGCATCCATACAGGTACTAGGGTAGTAACTGCATAAACTTCTCCTTCTGTCTCTTTCATTCTGGATAGAGCATCAGCTGCCTTATTCTCCTTCCCTTTCCTGTATTGGATCTCATAGTTCAACCCTAAGAGCTTAGTGATCCATTTCTGTTGAGTAGGGTTCATAGCTTTCTGATCCAATAAGTGTTTAAGTGCCTGTTGGTCTGTCCTAATGATAAATTTGTGCCCTTGCAAGTAGTGCCTCCACCTTTGTATAGCCATAAGAACAGCTAGGAATTCTTTTTCATAAATGGATAATGCTTGGTTCTTGGGGCATAAAAGTTTGCTCTTATAAGCTATTGGCCTCCCTTGTTGCATAAGCACAGCCCCAATCCCATAACCACTAGCATCAGTTTCCAGTATGAAGGGTTGGGAGAAGTTTGGTAAGGCTAGGATGGGGGTAGTAGTCATTGCCCTCTTTAATTTCTGGAAAGCTGCCTCAGCTTCATCCTCCCACTTGAACTTGTCCTTCCTGAGTAAATTGGTCAGTGGCTTGCTCAGTGACCCATATCCTTTCACAAATTTCCTGTAATAGCCAGTCAGGCCCAAGAACCCCCTTAGTTGTTTGACAGTCTTGCGTGTAGCCAGTTGATCATGCACTCAATTTTCTGGGGATCAGTGGTAATGTGCCCCAAGTATTCTATCTGTTTTTGGCCAAATTGGCACTTACTCCTTTTGTCATATAGTTGGTTTTCCCTGAGTTTACTGAGTACACCCTTCAAATGTTGAATGTGTTCCCCCCATTCCCCGCTGTATACTAAAATATCATCAAAGAACACCAATGTGCTCTTCCTCAAACTATCACTAAACACTTGGTTCATTAAACTCTGAAATGTAGCTGGTGCATTGCACAGCCCAAAAGGCATAACTAGGAATTCAAACTAACCATGATGAGTATTAAAGGCAGTTAAATATCTGTGTTCTGGCTTCATCAAAATCTGAAAATAACCTGACCTTAGATCAATCTTTGAAAAGTATTGTGCCCCATGTAGCTCATCCAATAGCTCATCAATGACTGGAATGGGAAACTCATGCTTAATAGTTAGGTCATTTAGGTACCTATAATCTACACATAGCCTCCATGATGCATCCTTCTTTTTTACTAGAATAACTGGTGAAGCAAAGGGACTCTGACTAGGTTGAATAACCCCACTCATAAGAAATTCCTTAACTATCTTCTCTATCTCATCTTTCTGGTCATGTGAGGTTCTATATGGGTATTGGTGTTTGGGCAAACTGCCAGGTTTCAAATTTATTTGATGCTCTATACCCCTAACAGGTGGTAATCCCTTTGGCTCTTCAAAAACATCATTATACTCTTCTAGTAATTATGTCATCTGAGTCAAATGCTTGTCCCCTTTTTGCTCTGTCCCCTGTATGGTAAGCAGGTAGATTTCCTCAATCTGCATAGGGTAATCTTGGTGCATCAACTTGAATARAGAAGGTGCAGATATAAATTGGCAGTCTGCAGTGGTAGTGAGTGCTTGTRTTTTAACTCTTTCCCCTCTTTGAGTCACAGTGAATGTCATTAGTTCATAATCCAGTTCTATAGGTGKACATGATTTCAACCAATCACCACCCAGGATGAGATCACAGCCTTCATTCTTTAATAATCTCAGWGTATAGGAAAAAGTGTGCCCCTGCATTGTCCAACTGAATCCTTTDGCTACCTTGGTGCTGATCAGCCTTTGACCATTAGCCAMTCTCACAAGAATAGGTTTAGCTTCCTCAATTTGGCAACCTAGCCTGTGGGCAGTAGCTTCTTGAATGAAACTCAGTTTGCTCCCAGAGTCTATCAGAATTTGTAATTGGTTTCCCTTGTTATGCCCCCACACCCTCATGGTGGTGACACTGCTTCCCCCTGAAACTGCATTCACTGTCATTTGTATCTCTTCCATTGTGTCAGAAACTGTAKTATCCTTAACTGAATCAGAATCAAAAACTTGTGAGCACTCYAWMTCCTCTTYYTYTGTCATTATCATGTAATTGACCCTCTGTTTGCATYTGTGTCCATAAGTGAATYTCTCATCACAATTATAGCATAGGCCCTTTTCTCTTCTGGTAGCCATCTCTGAGGCTGTGAGCATCTTTGTTCGTGGCTTGGGGTTGTTGCTTGGGAATGATTTCTGAATGTATGGGTATGAGTTTTCTGGTTTCTTGTTTTGAAATGGTTGGGTGTTGGTTCTGGGAATAGATTTAAATTTCTTGGCAATGGCATCCAATGTTAACACTTGCTTCCTGCCCAAATCAATGGTCTGTTGCAGGGAGGTGGGCTCAAACATGTTGATAAAAGCCTGTAATTCTTCACTTAGGCCACTAATGAAACTAGCAATAAAGTACTCCTCTGTGTAGTTGTTTAAAATCTTCATGCATGCCTTAAGTTCTTCAAACCTTTCCACATAGTCTGCATATGATCCAGTTTGATTTAGCTTGTTAAACTCAGCTATGATCCTTGCCTCCTTTAGTTCTTCAAATCTGGATGAAACAATTTCAATTTACTGTTGCCATGTTATGTTTGTTTGTGATGCACTGATATTTTGGAACCAATGGGAAGCTTTTCCCTCAAAATGCATAGAGGCGACTGTTGGTCAGGAATATTGGGCATGAGTTTGAAGTAACTGTTGCATTTGAGTATCCATGACCTAGGGGATGAGCCATCAAACTTAGGTAATTCCAATCTGGGAACTGGGATCTGAAAATTCATATTATGTGACTGAGTAATTATTCTTGATTTGCTGGAATTAGTGGATCTTCCATCTGTGCCTTCATTGCTGAAACCTGGGTAGGGTTCCCCTAGAATAGACTCTTCTTCTGCATGGTGTTTCCATTTGTTCATGTTGAGGAGTTGTAGTTTTATGGCAGCTAGAGTTTGAGTCAGATGATCATACTTCATGTTCAGCCCCATTAACTTGGAATTAATTCCAGAAATCTGCTCTTGCAGTTTAATCTCACAAGCTTCTCTTTTCATTGCTTCTGTTTGCAGGTTTTGATCCATCCTCTTTTGGACTTCTTGAAGATCTTTAATGCGGGTTCCCTCTGCCATTTCCAAGGACCCAAGGCTCTGGATACCACTTGTAATGGTTTTGATATTTTCTTGTAAATTGTTATATTTCTTGGTGTTGTTTTTCTGGGAATTCTGGTGTTTGTATGCTGATTTGTAGAAAATGAGATAGAGGGATGAGAGAGGTAGATTTTAGTAGAGAGAGAGAGAAACAGAAAATTTATGTAATTTCATTCATAATCTTTCTCACATCCGTATCCCATAGATATAGGGATGCTAATGTTGAGTTGTTACAATGCATGTGCCAAATATCTCTACAAATGACAAAAAATAAGTAAAAGACTAGAACAATCTTATAATTTTAATAAAATTGTAATCCAGCAGTTAAGCCCAATAACCCCTTGGAGCCCAACTACCACTCAGCATATCTTTTAGCCCATTTCCGCCTCTCCTTTGCCCAAAACCCGAACCGCAGCCCGCTTAAGCTCTGACCCGATTTCGTCTGTTTCTCTACTTCCCAATCGACGTGGCGACACCCAGACCTCTTCCCCATCAAACCCTGGTTTCACAACATTAGATGGAAGCTTCAAAATACTCGTAAAGAGGTAATTCTTAATCTCATCTAATCAGGACCATATGTGTTATTGGTGGATTTAAATTGATAGGTCATGTTCCATATATAGATATGAAAACTCAATTTGTAAGAGAATTGGGGAAGCAAAATATTGATATATTATATGGAGGAATAAACTACAAATTGTATAACTGTCTTTCAGTATCTGCACATTACTGGGGATTAAAGGTGAGCATCATACCTTTTCATAGAGTTAAATAAAGCACTATCACGGGTTCAACTGGAATGAAGTTTCAAACACATTCTTTTATTTGACTGTATGATGTACATGGTGAACAATAACGATATTTTTATCGTCAATCCAGGTGGTTAAATACATTGAATAAAATATTTATATCATCTTATGGGCAAAGTGTAACTTCCACACCAAAATTATATTCTTTTAAACATTGATAATTTATTTAATGGTTTGCTCATTATTCTAAATCAATGTGTAGATCATAAGTTTATCTCTCATTCGGTGAGAGAAATACTTATATCTGTCAACATAATTGCTTAGCTGCTTACAAAGTTTCAAATATATATTCTAGTTCAAGATTTCGTTGAAGTTAAAGCTTGTCAATCATAGACTATTTGTGTTAAGCGAAAAGAGAAGCACGGATCCTTTAGATATCTCATTGTAAATCCTCATGTTTAGTAAAGGTGGCAGAGTTGCAGAATTAAATACTCTCGGCACTCCACCTTTTTAATATGTATTTTCACACTTCAATTGTCGAGTGTTTACTGACTTTAAGCTAGTTTTAATATCTTCACTTAAACTAATTTGTACTCTTTCCACAATATTAATAATATCACTTTGCCATTATGGATATATATAGTTTTAGTACTTCAAGACTATATCGTTGGTGACATATACTTGTTCGAGAATATTCCATTGTCATATCAGCATGATCTCATATGATTCTTTCATGTGATATATTTCTTTTTATCAATATGGAGTTTGTATATCAATTCATTTACTTAATTATCTAGTGGCAGTTCTAGTACCACACCACTTTCTCACTTTCTCCATTAATATTCAATAAGTGAGGCGATTAATACTTTTATTTTACTGAATGCTACTTCAAAAGCAGGATTCAAATAATTAACCAACTACCCTTTAAAATAGTACTTGTTAGCCAATGGTGTGGTATAACTCACCACATTGGCGATATTGGAATATTTAAAATGCATAAATTTAAATTGAGGATTTGAAATTGTGATATTTTAATTGCGTAATTAAGAACTACTTAAACCGAAGTATGATGTGCTAAGTAGATGGTATCACTCATCACTTAGTATATAAACTAAATAAATATTTAAAAACATTTGTGTTATGATAATTGAAATCACCACATAGGAGGTATTGCTATATTTAAATTACAAAAATCAAAATCAACAAATAATGGTTTAACTTACCACCTGGACATTGATACAATAAATAAAATGCAGAAAGTTAAATTATAAATATTTAAATAATTCTCCAAGAGCAAGGTCATCCACATAATACTAATATATGATTAAGAGTCATTAATTGGTAAAATTATCGTTGGGCGATCGAGAGCCTGTCCAAATACCCACGATATTTTGATTTAATGATTTGGAAGTTGCTAAATCATTTTCTCAATTTTATTTTTTTGGTAAATGGGTTTTTATATCCCTACACGACCAATATCAATGCCAAAATAGGAGGGGCCCAACAGAGGGGTCCAAAAAAATTCATCTACATCTAACGTAGGGATAAAGCATCCTGTCAAGATTAAGGAGACCAAGGAGGTGACCTCGGATGTTAGAAGCATTGTAAAACAAGAAGTTCTTCTGACGGCATCCCTCGTTAGCAAGGAGATCAGCGACTGCGTTTCCCTCACTGAAGATATGGGTGTACTGGATTTCCGTAGAGACGGATAAGGCTTGGATCTTCTGAACGATGTCGCGTGTCCGCCAGCTGCCACTGTGGGGGGTGGAGATAAGAGAGATGGCTACTACCGAATCTACTTCAATCCAAATACGGGTGATGTTTCGGTCATGATAAAGGTCTAAGGCCCTCCAGATCGCGTGAAGCTCCGTGAAGGTGTTGGTGTGCTCCCCCTAGTATTCATGAAAAGCAAAGATCGGTCGGCCAGTATGATCTCGAGCAGTTCCCCTTGCACTTGCCTCTCCAGGATTGCCTTTTGAGGCATCGTAAGTGTTAATATTGATAGTGCCGACCGGGGGCTTGCTCCAACGGACCACAGTGATTTTGGCAGGGGGTGGACTAGTGGTAGTGTCGATCGATAAAAGGTCGCAAATTAGGGGTCGTTCAACCACGACTTCGGTATGATGCACTTGGAGTCCTTGATGATGCTGAGGTATTTCCAGATACGGTTTCACAATCTCTCCCCGGTGAAGGGGATGTTCTTGACCCATTTGTCATTCCTAGAACACCACAAAAATCACAGTATGAGAATGGGTAAGATACGAAAAATATGAATTCTACCTGTCCCGTGACTAAACCAGTAAGCAAGGACCATCGGTATGTTGTCGGTCTGGAGAAGAGTGAGACCTGCAAGAGAAGTAAAATTCGCTCAAACAACTGACGCAACATGAACATTATAGAAGAGGTGTGGGTGGACTCATCATCCTCGCAACAGTAACACGTGTTGGAGGCTGTTATACCTCTCCTGGCCAGGTTATCATGGGTAGGGATCCAATGAGAAAGTAATCGGACCATGAAGACAGAGATGGTAGGAGGAATAATAGAGTTCCAGCAATATTTGAGGAGGGTATGAGGGGGGTGAGTATTGCGAATCTCGTGCCACGTGCTCTTGAAAGTGAATTTGCCATTGGAGGAAAGTTTTCAAGCCGAGGGCAAAGGGTGTTATGAGTGGGTGAGTATGTGGTCACATATGTCAGGGGCAGAAGTGATAGAATTTTGGGCCTATCCCACCCGGTAGTCGTCCAGACATGGGAAAGGAGGATTTTAGTGGTGGAGCTAGGTTTGGAACCGGATGGGAGATAGTCGGAGAGAGGGCTGAATCACACTAGTGATCATGCCAAAAGGAAGGAGATCCGCCTCCGGTGAGCCAATGAATCCAGGAGTCGGATGGAGCACGAATATTACAAAGGTGTTACCAAGAAGGAGAGTCTTTATGATTAGGCTTTATGGCCATGGGGTGGAGCCTCGAGCAATACCTTTTGTGGAGGAAGTCAGACCAAACGTTGTGACGACGGTGGCATGAGAAATATCATAAAGATTATGACTACCTAAGCCCCCTTCTCCGGAGGGATAGCAAAGTTTATCCCAGGAGGCCCAGTGAATTCTGGAGCAATTATCGGTGGAGCCTTAGAGGAGGCGATTGAAGAGTCTTTCAAGGAGGGTAACAACACTCTTAGGCGGGTTAAGGACCTGGAGGCAATAGAAAGCAATCGAGTTGAGAGTAGTTTTAATGAGATCAAGGCAACCACTGATACAGAGGAGGTGGTGGTTCCAAGAGTTGATACGAGATTTAATTTTATAGATAAGAGCGTCGTACAAAGCATGAGTTTGGCCACCCTTTCAAAGAGGAGCCCCGGGGTAAGAGATAGGAAGGGACTGTTGAGAAAAGCCAATGGCTCGTGAATGAGGTCAGGGAGCTCGGGGGAAGGGTCGTGGAGAATAAAGTTGCTCTTGTGAGGGTTGATTTTTTACCAGAGGACCCTTCGTAATCCTCGAGGCAACGATTAAGACGAAAGAGACTGGAAGAGGTAGCATAGAGGAAAATGAGGACATCGTCCGCATAATCCAGATGGGAGATTCTGATATTCTTTCTCTATTAGAAATACATATCATCAGGATAAGTGGAGAAGGTTTGATCGAGGCTTCTGGAGAGGTAGTCGGAAGCCAAGACAAAGAGAAGAGTGGAAAGGGGGTCACCTTGGCGAATGCCTCGCTCAGAGCGAAAGAAACCGACCGAGGAACCATTGATGAGGATGGAGAACCAACAGTTGGTGATACAATTAGCGATGAGGTTGGTGAAAGAAGGAGAGAAACCAAACCGTAGGAGGATTTGGAAAAGGGAATTCCAATTAAGCCTGTCGAAGGCCTTCTCCATGTCCAATTTGATAAGGAGGTTATTAGGAGAAATCGGGAAGTCATGGACTACTTCCTGGGCAGTCAAGATATTATCAGTACTCTTCCTTTGATAAAACCAGATTGGGAAAGACTAATCAGACTGGGAAGGAGAAGATTGAGTCTCATGCTAAGGATCTTAGAGAAGATTTTATAAGAAGTGTTACAGAGGCTAATGGGCCGGAAATCTATCCACGAAGAGGTGTTGGTGGTTTTGGGGACAAGAGAGATGGTGGTAGAGGTGTAAGCTTTGGTTAGTGGGGTGCCGAGGAAGAAATCAGAGGCGGCTTCCAAGACATCAGCCGCATTGATGTCCCAACAGGTTTTATAAAAATAGGCATTGAAATCGTCGGGTCCCGCCACACTATACTATCTATGCCAAAAATAGCAGCCTTGACTTCATCAAGGGTGGAGGCGGCACTCAGTGTGGTATTGTCGGAATCGGCGATAAGGGAGGAAATAACATTGGGGTCAATAGGAGAGAGGTCAGAGCAGTCCGCAAAGAATATGGAGGAAAAATAGTGGATGGCGGAAGTGTCAATCACGAAGGGATCGGTAAGGAGAATGCCTTGGTCAGTAATCTGATGGATGCGAGATTTAGCACGAGTACGTTTGACGAGATCGTGAAAAAACTTGGTGTTTCATTCACCATTTGAGGTTAGTCTTTTGTTTCCAAAATCCTTCCTCCATAGACAAAGTCAGGTTCAAGAGAGCATTTTTGTGCTTTAAGTCAGTGAGATTGGTGGTGGACGGATTGAGATCGAAGAGAATCTCAGCTTGGGAAGCTTGTTCTAGTGCTTCAGCGACCCTAGCAAATATGTTACCGAAAGTGGTTCGGTTCCAATCCTTAAGAGTACGCTTGAGCCTGGAGAGTTTGTGGAAGAGTTTGTTGATGTCGGTGGAAGAGGAAGGGGTGATCCAAGAGGCTTTGACAGTGTGCATGAAATCGTGATGACTGGTCCACATGTTCTGAAAATGAAAGGAGGATTCGATCTTAGAGGAGAGGGTGTTGAACTTACCAAGGAGGGCATGGTGGTCGGAGACGGTGCGGGGGAGGTGAATGATAGTGGAAGAAGGGAAGGTGTCGTACCACAAAGGAGAAAGAAGAACCATGTCGAGCAGTTCTCAAATAGAGCTCCAATAAAAGGTGAAAGGGGAACCGGTGTAACCACCGTCAATGAGATTACAATCAAGAAGGGACTCCTGGAGCTTTTCCATCTCAGCAGGAATGGGGTGGGGGCACCACCTTTCTTCTCGTGAGGGTGAAGAAAGATGTTAAAGTCACCACCAACCATCCAAGGTTCGTTGTGATCGCAGACAGAGAGGAGATCGGCCCAAAAGAGATGACGACTAATTTTAGAATGTTGGCCGTAAATAATAGAGAGAAAGAATGGGGTAGGAGAGAGAGTGAAAATAACTCTGACATGAAGGAGGTGGTTCGAGTTAAAAAGCACTTGCATTTACTGTTATGGTCACAAAAGAGCCAATTTTGGTTATTAGTGTTGGGGATAACTTGACTAAAATTGAACAACCTACAAAAGTAGTGGTCATCAAGGTCCATTTTAGTCTCAATGAGGGCAAAGAAGTTGAGGTTGTGTTCTTTGACGTAAAGTTTGACCATATTTTTAGAGGGTTTGTTGCCAATGCCTCTAATATTCCAAATGAGTGTTTTTATCATTGATGTTGATTAGAACATTGTAAAATCCTTCGGGGAGTTTGGTGTCGGAGGATAAGAGGGACGGGGCGAGGTCTCTTAGTAGGATCGTGAACGGAGAGGGCGAGTACCAAGGACTTCTCTTGGATGAGAGGTTGTGAGAAGTTTAATTGGGATTCAATCTCATCAACGGAGGGGTCACGGGCGGGATCTTGAGAGAAAATCGAGAAGGAGTTGGAGAGGATAGGGGAATTGGAGAAGTTTAATTGGAATTCAATCTCATCAACAGAGGGGTCACGGGCGGGATCTTGAGAGAAAATCGAGAAGGAGTTGGAGGGGATAGGGGAATTGGAGGATTCGGTGGGGCTGTTGGGCTTGGGAAAATGAAATAAAGTTCGAATGGGCCTGGGAGTAAAGAGGGGCTGGGCTTGAGAATAAAAAGGCTGCTGGGCTTTGGTCTGGTAGGAGGGGAAATGAAAAGGGTGGGTTAGGTGGGGTGGTGGGCTTTGGGGTTGGGTTAGAGGAGGTGGTGGGCTTAGAAGGTGCCTCGGTGGAAATGTTAAGAGTGGGCTTTGGGTTTTGTTGGGCTGAGGTGGGATTAAAATTTCCAGAATTCTTGGTGGGCTGTGGGTTTAACTGAGCTAAGCTGGCAGAAGAATTGATAGGATTAAAAATAAGAGGGCTGGGCGTGCTAATATTAGGAGGAGCAGGTTGGGCCGAAAAAGTAAAAGAGTTTGTAGAGACGGAGGAATTGGATTGGGCTGGGGAGGACGGACCGGGCTGAGAAATTGAATTAGTAAAATTCTTAGAGGGCTGTGGGTTTAAATGGGCTGGGTTGGCAGTATTATTAATAGGATTAAAAATAGGAGGGCTGGGTGTGTTAAGATTAAGGGAAGCAGGCTGGGCCGAAAAGGTAAAAGATGGGCCGGGCTGAGAAGCCCGTTCGCTTGGAATAAGTTGGTTTGGCTCAGACTGAGCAGGTTTCTTCCCCTTGTCAGTTTTAGTAGGCCTTAAAACGGGATTTTTAGCATAACGAACAAAAATCTTTTTAGAGGGAGGGATATTAATTCCAACACAAATACGAGCATATCGGAGACGAGATTTTTGTAAAGTTGAAGTGTCGGGTTTAATAAATTCACCAATAGCATTTCCACAAGTCTTGAGTAAGCTTAGCTCGTGTAGATGATTGTACGGCAAACCATTGATTCCATTAATCGTTGTTAGCTGTATGGCTAGTGCACGGTGCCACACGTACCTTTTTATATATTTTAAATAGTATAAAAATTAACACCCTAGATTCTTTGTCTGTAGTGAAAGACGTCTCCACTGGATTTGCTCCCGGGAGTACCCGGGAACCCGTTATCCTAACAAATTACCATAAAAAAAAAAATAAAAAAATTAACACCCTAGAGATAACCCCCACCTTTTAGGGGGTGCCAACGTTGCCCTTTTAGGACGTTGCTGTTTCAGGATGACTGTAAGCCTACAAGTTTGCCTTAATCAGTTTTTACCACAATAGATAACTAATTGTTGAAGCAAGTCACAAGTAAAGAGAGAGATCCTCTTATCTGGCTAAGAGTTGTTGTATATGTTTTCATATTGACCTTGTTCGTTGTAAGGTATTATCTATTTATAACATATGTATTATATACATTTAGCTAGTCTTATTTTCTTCCTATGTGTGTGTATATATATATGTATATATGGAGTTGAAGGAGGATTTGAATCAAGCAAGTGAAGATGCAACAAACTGAGATGGAAAATGATACTTATAATTTGTAATAATTAAGTTTCTGATACAGAGGATCGTCCATGAGATGCAACTGTAGAGCGTACTTTATTCATAAGGTACGGAATGTATCGTCACCGCTTCGAGTAGCCGACTCGCCCTTACCAGATATGGGATTCCCTTTCAAAAGATGCCGAGCCAAGAGATTAAGAACATAAATCCAGTAGCCCAAACAAGATGCCCAAATAATACGAAATTGCTTACTTATTAGAAATAGCTTTCCTAACGTGACTATATTGGTTCTAGTTACTCTTCGGGACAGAGTCGAAGAGGGGAGGGCAATTCCAAAGCGTAGCTGAAGCACCTTTTTAAGAGGAGAAATCAGTCTGAGTTCAATTAGTCCCAGCCTTATCACTACAAGTAGCCGGAGGAGTGTACCGAGGGAGGAGGAAAATCATCAGCAATAGATAAGCCATCAGCATGCAAGCTCAAGCTCAAGGGAAAAATCATCCGAACATTTTGGGATACGGTTGGTTGTCAAATGGGGGAAGAGGATCCAATCCAGTCCTTCTGGTTTGCACTAAAGTGGCTCGATATCCTCACTAAACAAAAAAAAAATTGTTTACTCAAATAGATAGAGACGTATTGATAACGTGTTAAGAACTAGATAAAAAAACATAGAGAGTATAGAGAGTGAATTCTCAATGTTTTTATTATAACTGACTCCTATTTATTCAAGAACTTTTAATAGTACAATCATAATTAGATGAGGCAAAATAATAATTCATATATACATATATAATTATACTCCATTCGTTCCATTTTAAATGTTGTTCTTCCTTCTCAATATTTTCTCTTATCAGATATCATTTTACATATATATTTCACTCTTTCTCTTTATTTTATCCCTATCTCATTTCTAATAAATCTGTTCTATTTAGCTTACCAATAATACTTGATTTTCTATCAATATTCACCGTATTCTTATTCCTCTTTAATTTCATGCAAATACATTTTAAAAAGGGTGCGAATATACGCACCCCAAAAATTTATTAGTTCACCCCAATTAAAATATTTCACAAAATACAAAAATTACCCTCAAACTATAAACACCCCAAACTACACTTCGGTCCTGATTGGTTGAGCTAATTCAAAGCTGATAGCTGATGACTGATAACTGGTAGTTGATAACTTATAACTGATAGCTGATAACTGGTAGCTGATATTCAATTAGTGCTTGGTGAATTAGTTGATTAAAGTAGCTGATTGAAGGTTAATTTACCAATATTTACATGATTAAAAAATATAAAATATTATACATAATATATATATATATATATATATATATATATATATAATAAAAGAAATAAAATTAGAATAATTAATGAAGACTTCCCAAAGGATTATTTCAAATAAAAAAGACAAATACTTGAAAAATAATTAAAAGATAATTACAATAATAAATAAAACTTTAATTATAACTAATAAAAATATTTCGTAAAATATAAAGTGATACATTAGTTTATAAATAAAATATTTTTTACAATATAAAAGGATAAAAAAAGATTTTACCAAATAAGGTAGGGGCTTATTAGAAAAAGTTACGGTTTGTAACTTTTTCTGAACAAGAGCTTATTAGGCAAAATAAGCTATCAGGAGCTTATTTTTGGTTCTTACCAAGCAGCCTAAAAGAGCTTATTGTGATGTAATAAGTTATAAGCAATTTTAATAAACTCAATCAAGCAGACCCTTCATCTTCTTCCACCCTCCATCACCACCACCCCCTGTCGTCGTCGTCGCCGCCCCTCGTGTCGCCACCTCCCCGGCCAGGGCGGCGGTTAACTCTCCCGCAAGTAAATTGTGGTTGAGGTCCACCGTGGAGCACGGCCACGGCGGCGATCGTGGCAGACGCCTCGTGAAATTGTTCCGTTGGAGGAGCATTGATGTTCCGCTGGGTCAAAACAGGGACCCAGGGATGGTCCCACCAAATTCATTCGCGCTCAGTTCCACATAAGCCAGCTCCTGGAGCGGATCTAGACCGTCGATCGGGCCCCACATGCTGTTGCTCGCGACGGAGAGGTACCAAAGCGCCGCCGGCATTCGCGGCGGCAGCTCGCCGAGGAAGAGGTCGTCGGTGAGAACGCGTGGGATTTGGCCGGAGAGCTTGTTGGAGGCTAGAAAAAGGACTTTTAGCTGGCTCAGGGTGGGCATCGCCGGCGGGACGACGCCAGAGAGTTGGTTGCTGCTGAGGTCCAAGGTAAGAGTGTCAATTGTGTCGTGTTTCGTGTTCGCGGGTCGTGTTGAGACACAGGTATWACACGGTTGACACGAATACGAACACGACACGAATAATTATTCGTGTCAAAATACACGACACGAACACGAACCTGTTTATTACACGGGTAACCCGACACGACACGAAAAACCTATATAAGAAAAAAAAACTCCAATAGCTACTTGATAAAAAAATATTAAAAAAAAAATAACATGAAAATAATACGATCTTTGTCTTCTTTTATTCAAAAGAAGTTCGAGCACCAAATCAAATTACACACCGAACTAGAAATCAAAATTAATTACAAGAGATAAATTATTAAATTACTATTATACCATTAAATTTAAATGAGTTAAATAGGTCAATAAGGGTTGACACGCGGGTCAACCGGACCTGACCTATTTGTTTCGTGTGTTATTCGTGTCCGACACGAATAACACGCGAACCCGCGAAGGGTCATACCTGTACATGCTAAATTCGTGTTCGGTTCGTGTCGGGTTATCATGTCGTGTCGGAAATTGTCACCCCTAGTCCAAGGTGGAGGCTCGGCAACCGGAAGATCTCGATCGGGATATCGCCGGTGGGGAAATATACGGCTCTTCTATAGAATCAGATAGGGCTTCATTATGGAGCCCTATAAATGACATGACATTCATCTGAGCTCTTAATTATTTTTTTCTTTTTATTTTTTCTTCCTTTTTTTATAAATGCACGGTGGGATGAATGTCATGTGTTATATAGAGCTCCGTAATAGAGCTCTATCTAGTTCTATAGAAAAATTCGAGAAATATATGTCTTAATAATCTTGGCAATATTTTTTGTTCTTCCATGGAATCCATGGTAGCGACGACGACAGAGGTAATAACAACAGCGGTGGCGGTGGCGATGCAAGGGTCAGCGGCAGCGATGATCGGGGGTGGTGGGGGAGGGGGTGAATAAAATGAAGTTTAGTTTGTAATATAGTATGATGGTAGTTTTGATATTTTTGTAAAATATTTTTTAATTAGGACGAATTAATAAATTCTCGGTGTGCGTATATCCGCACCCTTAAAAAATGAAAGAGAGAAATTTTAAATAAGAGGAGTTTTTATTTTGTAAAAGATATTTAAAATCATATTTAAAAAGTTGTGCAGGATATATTTGTAAGAATACGTAATTCTTAATTCTATCCTACAAAGCCAAACGACAAATAACATAGATCGAATTCATGAACAGTGTTAATAAAAGCACACATATTGAGATTTTTTTAGTACATCTAAATGCACAATTTCTAATTTTTTAATTCAAATGAGGAAAGGCCCACCATTCATTCAATGCATTGAATATTGAACACTAATAACACACATAACATGGACCCATTATCATCTTTGTATAGTAATTTTTTTTCTTCTGTCAGGCTGCACATATTTATAGCAAGGACCTCTTCTTTTTTCCTTCTGCCAGGCTACACATTTTGCACCCTTCCCCACCCAAAAAAAAAATAAAAATAAATAAACAATTAAAAAAATCCAAATAACAAATCAACACTACTAATATGTAGCAATATTACATTTACAAACAATCCAAAATGAAAATCATCAGTAATGAAGATCATTAAAAAATGGTTCGTTTAATAACTAATACCGTACTACGTTTGAAGAAAAAAAAAAAAGAAAAGAAAAAAAGTTCATGAGTTTGCACTTTGCAGAAATAAAGACTTGCTTTTAATTGGACAAGAGATTTGGAAAAAGTGTATGAGGATAAGTAGTGGGAAAATGGGTTTCTCCTCCCCGAGACGGCGAACCTTCAATCTCAGATGGCGAGAGTAAGGTACTTTTTAGGAAAGCCAGATTCTTGTATGATACAATAGTAAAAAAGTTCCCAATTTATTGAGTAGTTTCCAATTATTTTTTTTCTTAGTATTATCATTTTTAATTATTCTTATTTTTAGAAAATAGAATTTAATTTACATATTAATCAAATATTTAAATAAGTGAAAAATAATACACACATTTTTTTTAATATTGTCATTTTTATTCTAAAAGTTTTACTTTAGATTCTAAATAAAGAATTATTATTTTTTTTTTACAACTATCATCTAGTACTTTAAAAGTATTAATTTGTATATTACATAAAAATTATCCAGTTTTTTCAAAAATGTCACCATATTCGCTTTAAATGTATCACAATGCAATTTGCATATTAAATTATTGATATATATATAAATATATATATTCACGATTATCATTTTATTTTTATTTTTTTTTCAAAATTACACTTTTATTGTTACAAAATTGTAATAGTAAGAGCAAAAGTGAATTTATTATACGATTCAGTTTCGAGTGACGATCACGTATAAATTTTTGTCCTATTTATTTGTGTGTGATAGATTTAGTATTATAACAAAAGACAAAGAACACAAATATAAATGACACAAAACTGAAATATTATCAACATACATACTAAATATATTACTTAATAATTTGATATTCCATGATCCTATCTTACAACCAACTAAGTAGTGGACTTAGTTAATTCTTATATGGTTAAAATCTTTTGGAATTTACACTTAGCGTACGATTTGGTATATTGTGGCTCGAATAAATATTCAAAAGATAAATGATAAAAATATAATTAATACGTAATGAATATAATATAATTTTTATTTTTGATGCATGATATCAATTGCAACACAAGTGTATATAATAGAGAAAGGAAATTTTGTCTCCCAACCTATTTAGTTTCTTTTCCCTTAATTTTTTAAAATATCCGGCAAAAAAATAATTAGAAAAGTTTGTTTCGGGGTTTTGGATGGATTATCGACGTCGGATTGAGGTAAATTTTGCATGGTGACTTACAAAAATAAGATGAATCCAACGGAACCAATGAAAGCGAAACATAATACCGGAAGATGGTGGTAACTAGAGTCAAAATTTCGGAGGAGTTATCACCGTCGTATGTGGCTAAAATTTTGTGTGAAGACTCTAAAAAATGAGAGGAACCCAACTAAACCAACGGAGATCGGAACATAGTATCCGGAGCAATCTTTCAATTTCGTGATAAAAAAAAAAAAAACTAAAAGGGTAAACTTATTTACGTTCTCTTTTCCTGACATCGTTGGTCCGTTGGATTTCCCTCATTTTTTAGAGCTACCACGCAAAATTTCAGTCCATCCGACACCAATAATAACCTGTTCGTTTGATTTCTCTTATCGATAACCCCTCCAAAACTCCAAAATAAAAATTTTCGCCTCCAATAATAACATGTCCGAAAGTCTAACCATATTTACAAAATCATACATTTATTCACCGACTTCAGGTACTCCGTTCCGGCTTTCGTTGGTTTCTTTTAATTTCTCTTATCGATAACCCCTCCAAAACTCCAAAACAAAATTTAAAACAAAATTTTTCGCCGCGTGATCAATATTTTCAACCACTTTTTTACAAAAAAAATGATAATAAAAGGCATTTTAATTTATTTTTTAATATTTTAGAAGTTATAAGAAAAAAAAAATGCAATAAATTGGAAGGAAAAAATAAAAAAACATATAATATTAGAAGATTATATTTTGGTTATGTTAATGAGCTGTATACCACTCTCATGAGCCACCTATCTTATCCGGTTCAAAATGACATTCAATAGTATTTTCTATTTTGTTTGATGGAGTTCCTCTGCAAATTCCATAAGAAACTTATCCAAATTCCTGTGCCGTGCGGCGAAGAAGAAACCTCTCAGACTTCAACAAAATCAACAATGTCAGAAATTAAAGTATATTAAATTTGACAGAACAACAAAAAGAGTACAAACCTAAATCACATCCTTCACTACGAACTCATGTACAACCCCAACAATTATTAATATTAAGAGAAAAAAAAAAAGACTCAAAATTCACAGGTTCCATAACAAACAACACAGAACATTCTATGCCCAAGTCTTCACAAAAGCTATCAACATCTATCCCACCTAAAACAGGAAATTCATAATATCCCCATTTACTAGGCACTGACAATAGATATTTTCAAAAAAAAAGAAAAAAAGGAAAACGGCGAGGGGGGTGGATAACACAAAAGGTACGAGCGGCAGGATGGACCTATGCACCGAGATTACTAAGCAAGTCACTAAATTTGACAAAAAACCACCAAAACCAGCCTCTCTCTTTTTCGTCACACGCTTGAGTGACATATCAAGTTAAGGATTTTTAACCAGTATCACACTACCAAGTTTTCGAATTTTAACAAGGAAAAACAACAGTGATGATATATATATATATATATGTGCACATGGACAAGGGACAATTTTAAAACTCATCCGCTCGATTCCCTTTTTCATCAATTCCCCTCATCCCTCGACAAAACCGCAGTATCCACCATGCCAATGTCTCCTCCTTCCATGTTCAAACACTTTTTCTCCTCAGCCTTATTTGCATCAACGGACTCATCAATGCTATTTTCTTCTTTAGCTTCAACATCAGCAACCTTACTGCTCTTACCATCTTCAGCAATCATATCATCATTATTCTCCGTTTTCTTCTCAAAACCAAACACATCATCATTTTTGTTATTTCCTTCTTCACCTTCAACATCAGTAACCTTACTATCATTTTCAGCAATCATATCATCATTATTCTCCGTTTTCTTCTCAAAACCAAACACATCATCTTTTTTGTTATTTTCTTCTTCACCTTCAACATCAGTAACCTTACCATTCTTATCATCAGGCTCAGCAAACCCATCGTTTTTCTCTTTCGAATCGCCACCAACACTATTACTATTATTATTACCTTCACTAAACTCCTCATTATTATTATCCTCCACCGAATGACCCTCCCGGCTCTCACTCTCATTATCCGACTCATTCTCCACAACCTCCTCATTAATCTCCCTGCCTCCCCGATTTTCCCGCCTTTCCAAAAGCTGCATCCGTCTCCTCAAATCCCCCAACTCCCTCTCCATCAGAAACAACCTCTCCTTCAAAATCAAATTCTCATCCTCAAGCTGCGCAATATGACTATCCTGATCGTCAACCCGATTCTCCAACACATTGTGATAATCCATCCCACCAACATGAACACTACTCGGATTATAAATCATCTCGAACCGGCTCAAATCATGATCCAATCGTCTCTCCACCTCGACATGCTCCTCCACGTCACTCTCGCTCGAACCTCCCTCGTCCTCCTCGTCCTCCATTTCATGCCCGGGCGATCTCAGCCGAATCAGGCCCTTCATCGACCCGTACCCATCAACGCCCCATTCCTCTTTCGCCATGTCGACCAAAACCTCCCTCGACGGCGAGAAAATAGGGGTCGGCAAGACAGCTGGCGTCATCGGAGAAGGCGAAACCAGTGACGCTATGCCGCCGCTCTTTTTCGCCCTGATTATGAAAGACGTCGTGTTCCGAGGAGCATACGGAGCAGAACGGCTGTTATTGAAATTGTGATTGTTAGCAATCATGTTCATATTCATATTCATGGTGTTGTTCTTGTTAAATTTCTTCTTCGGGAAGAATTTACGAGTCTTCATTCGATTCTGATGCTGCAATTCATTCAGAGTAGGCGGCTGATAATTGTTGAAACTCAGATTTCCCAAGCCGCCACCGCCGGAGTTGATGTTAATGCCGCCGGCGCTAGAGCCAGCCATATTCGGTTTCTGCGGCTCGCTTCTCCTCTTATCGTTGGGTTTATTTACCTTTTTGCCCTTCCAGTTGCTCCTTGGACCCAACGACTTTTTGAATGAAGACGACGGAGGTTTCATGGCGCCGGGATTAGGGTTGGGTTTGGGGAACGGCGGCGGTTGGGGCCACATGCCGTAACCGCGATTCATCGGAACCATCTGCGGGGAATAATTAATYAGATTACTGAGATTTCGAAATGAATTGATGGATAGAGGATTTAATTTGGTAAAAATGTGATTTACCTGCGGCTGAGGCTGTTGATTCATTTGATTCAAGCTCATCATATTCTGATTCAAGCTCATCAAGTGCTGTTGCTGTTGTTGTTGCTGCTGCTGTTGATTCATCATCGTTGCTTGCTCGTTCATTTCAATCGTCTCTCTCACACTGATCGATAACGAGATTTAGAGAAGTAAATCAGCAAACCCCGAAAACCAAAACCCGTAGAAAAAAAAAGAAGAAAATAAATAAATAAACAGAGAAATTCGGCAATTACCCTGGTTTCAAACTATCCGAACGTTACGGTTCCAATTCCCAATATGAAAATGAAAATTAAACAGAAATTCAAAATCCGACCCCTCGTGAAAGTCGAATTACAGGAACTGAATAATTTTCTATCAGATTTTTTACTTTAGAGGATTGAAATTCGAGATCCAAAAGATTTATGAAATAACCAGTTTACTAATTATTACAAATTCTCTCTCTAAAAATCTCGAGTCGCGCATTTCTAATCCTTTTGTATTATTGCGTATTTTTTTCAGATTGTTCTGTGATGTGAGGGGGCGATGAACCGGGCCAGGCTTATATAATGGGAGGGGGTGAGTATGGACGGTGTGGATCTGATTATGTTATTTGGACGGGTGAGATTGAAGACGCGTGTTAAGCAAGTGTGGTGAGGACGTTGGGGGTTGTTACGTTGGGGAAATGGCCTTCTATTTCGTGGATATTTACGTCGGCCACCATTGCAAGTTGAGTAACGACGTCGTATTCAGTATATTTTGAGGCCACGGGCTTTTTATGATCCGTGGGCACGGGAATCGTGTACTGTTTTTAATATACTTAACTTTCATTTTGCTGTTAATTTTGGAGTTAATTTTTCTTCTCTTTATATATTTTCTTCACAAATCATTAATTTAACTTTAGGCCATTTCTCGTTCTCTAAAAGTTAGTTGGTCATACAATTACCAAAAAGAGGTGTATAATGTACCTATATAGCCAAATTATATAATAACAAAATAGGACTATAGATATACATGATTGGATGGATTATCCATAATATAAATAAAAGTGGTACTAATATATATATATATATATATATATATATATATATATAACTAGTTTAATACCTGTGTATTACACGGGGTTTATCAAAAGATAAATATAAAAAAATATTTGTAATAATTATAAATTTTATGTAAAATGAGAAATTCAAATGATGTATTCTCAACCCTTGAATTGTACATGTCTAATTTATTTATTAATTATTATAATTATTAAATTTATATTTTTATACTTAGATTCAATTCATTAATAATATTACTTACATACTTTGAAAACCTAAACGGGTGTCATACTCTCAACTCGTGTCGCATTGTACCGATGTCTAATTAATATTTAATAATAATAATAATAATAATAATAATTATTATTATTATTATTATTATTATTATTAATAAAATTATTATTATTATTATGTTTTTATGTTAGATTGAATTCATTACCAATATGTAGTTACATACTTAGATTATTTCAAATAAATCTTAATTTACCTATATAGAATATTTAAAATTACAAAATTAAAACTATATTAATATGTATTATAAACACTACTTATTTAATAATTTCATAATAATTTTTTTTAATTAAAATTATATCTTATGTATTTATCTTTTAATTAAAATAACTAACTTAGATCTTTTCTACTAATTTATATGACTTATTTGTATTTTTATATTAAAAGAATAAAAGAAATATATTGAATTAGACAAAATATAATAAAAAAAATATTAAATTGGGCAAAATATAATAAAATAAAAAGATTAAATTAGATGAGATACAATCAAAGGAAAATATTAAATTAAGTAGATATTAGGCTCGAATGAAACCTAAGCAACCGAAACACCATAACTTTTTATTTGCCAAACGAAGCGTGCGAAGCAGACAAACGCATATTATGCTGGATTTGGAAATAGTACTATTCATTAAAAATACCAAAAGAATAATATTGAAAATGGTTCATACAAATCGTAACATACTTTTTGTTTTGTTTTCACAATAAATAATTCTTACACACAAATCAAAACATTACTTGAGTAAGACTGGTTTTTAGAATTAAGAATTTTGCAAATTCTTTACTGTGAGTCACGAAATTAGTTGTGATATATTAAGAAAATTATTTGTTCTAATCACAGTAAGATTGATTTTCAGAATAGGTGATTTTCAAGTTTTTTTTACATTAAGTTACGAAATTAGTTGTAAAGTATATCAAAATATCTTAAACTTGATGGGAAAACCCGTATAAAATTGAGTTTGAAAAAATGTAAAATATACAATACCCGCGTGTTACATGTGATTATATGATATAAAAAATTAAGATTTATAAGACACTGATAATTCTATTGAAAAAATATCGTGCATCTAACTTGTAGTATATGTAATATTATTTTTTTATTTCTTTTTTTGCGTAAGATACTAATTTGTTCGTGTAAATATATAATATATGTATCAATGCATTATATTTGAATTAGATAAATAGATTTAGAATATATTTAATATTTATTTTTTTTAGGCATAATAATTTATTATTAGTATTAGTATTAGTATTATGTTATCTTTTTTGTTTCACTTTGTTTTTGTTTTTTGTTTGGTGTAACAATAGTTTTTCATATATATTTTTAATATTATTTTTAATTTATTATATTGGGATTAGATAAAAAATTTTAATTTTATATTTTTATATTTATTTTCCTTTGTAATAACTTTATATAAATCATGTTTTTCTTAAATAAATATTTAGAATTATAATAAAATTAGTTCAAATTTTATTGTAAATAAAAATTAATTCAATTTATATAGATTTTTTCTAATTAGATATAAGTTTTTTATATTTTTATATTAGAAGAATGAAAGTAAGATATTGAATTGGACAAAATATGTTAAAGAAAATATTATAGTAGGTAAGATGTAATAAAAGAAAAATATTGAATTAGGCAAAATATAATATTAGGAAAATATTAAAGTAGGTAAATATATAAAAAAGGAAAAATACTAAATTAGGTTAATATTAGGCTTGGATGAAACCGAAGAACCAAAATTCTTTCCAAAGCTAACAAAGCATGGGAATGAGACACATAGGATATGAGGATTTTGCATTAATATATAGGGAAGATTGTATGTCTATCGGATTCTTACTCAAACGAGCCCACTCTGAACTAGATGGGTCTTAACAAATACCATGTGTTACTTGACCGAAATATATTAATTAATTTGAAATGGTGGACAATAAGCTGGAAATTGATCCGTGTTCTAAAAATTGCTAGGCGGCTGCTAGGCGACAGGCCAGCGCCTAGAGCCTAGGACGCCTAGGCGGGGCTTAGAATTTGAGAATAAATACCTGATTTACAACATTACATCCAACCATTTAATATCTCAACATACTACTTGATACACAATAAAGTCTATGACAATTCAAAATTAAATGTAATAATCACAAGTTACAATTTACAAGTTTAAAGCTAATGTTCGATTCAAAGATCAAAACAATATAGATCCATAAGTTCATTAGTCAAATAAAAATACCATAACATATATTACAAAATCAAAATAATCAAAAAATAGGCCCCAAAACGACGTCGTTTCAGGCCATAAAAATTAAAAAAAGAAATTGACCTGGCGCCTGAGGCGCCCGACAATTTTTTTGGCCGATTTTTGAAAATCGTAGAAGGGTTTGGTGGCGCCTAGCGCCTAGGCAGGGTCTAGGCGGGCGCCTAGGGCGATTTTTAGAACAGAGAAATTGATAATTGGGGGCGGGGCGGGGCAGAAGTGTTGTCTTCATCAGATTAGCATGTGTCATCTCTTGTTAAATCTTAAGATATGGGTTATGCACGATATCGATGGTTTGTGAAAAGGAGTACAAGGATAATGCTTAATTATTTATTTATTATAACTCAGTTCTTGACTTGCGTCTAACTAATATGAGTAGACGTGTTGAACCAGTTAATAACCGGCCTGTTTATTAATCTGCGATTAAATTGATCGGTTCAACACTAACTGTAACTTAACCGACTGAGAACCGGTTAAGGTTACGATTAAATCGGTTGTTAAGCAGAAAACCGGCGATTTATCGCCGGTTTTTATTTTTATTTTTTTTTAAAAGGAAAGCAGTCGATCGACTGAAGGACAATGAGTTTTGGTTTTGCGAAGGCAGTCGATCGACAGAAAAGCAGCCGAGCAGTCGATCGTTTTTTTTTTTTGGGAAAAAATAAGTTTAAAATAAAAGGACTTGATTTTAATTCTAATATTAAAAATTTAACTTTAAATATTAGAATTAACTTGCATGTGTATCATCGTAAAGGAATCAAAGTCCACGTAGTTCGATTTTTTTTTTTGAAAAAAATAAGTTAATAAAAAAGGACTTGATTTTATTTCTAATATTAGAAATTAAAATTAAATTTTAACTTTTAATATTAGAATTAAATTGCCTACGTATCCTCGAAAAGGAATCAAAGTCCACGTAGTTCTTATACTTACCTCACTTACCTACTTACATATTCGTCGTTGTCGTTGCTTCCCGAAGTGGTATCGTAATATTCGCTCTCTTCACCTTCATCCAATTGCAATTGTTCTCGTTTTTCGGCTTTCACCCAATCGTCCATCAACATTTGATTTTCAAGATTTTTGGCTGTTAAGGTAGACCGACACTCATTTAACATATAGCCTCTCGTGTTAAAGGCTTGTTCAATAGAAACAGTTGAAACAGGAACGACAAGAACCTCCTTGACAATCATAGAGAGTGTAGGAAAAATACTGGCCACTTTCGACCAAAACTGCACAAGATCGTTAGTAATATCATCGGGCTTTTTTGGAACCGAAGTCGGTTCAAAAGCCCCTAAATAACTGTCTAATTTCATTGATCGACTAGCAATAGCCCTTTGCCATTTTTGCTTAGTATCCTTAATTATCCTCATATATGGGGTTAGAGCTTGTCGAGGGTCGTTGGGTCTTGTATTAGAAGTGGTGGGGGAAAGGGGAAGGGGACACATTAACATCACTAGAAGATTCATTGTAATCTTCAAAGAGTTGAATTAAAGATTGGTGTGCTTGGTGAGCAACTCTAAGAGGGCTAGAAATTTCAATATTTGAAACTTCTAAAAAAGGTCCTAATGCATCGTAATAAACTTTAAGTAAATTTTGTACACCCTCCATCCGAAAATTTGGGTCTAAAATTTTTTGCAATCAAAAAAACGTCAGGAATGTACAGAAAGTATTTGACCCATTTACTCAACATACTAGCAATACATTCACCTCATTCAGAGTTATCGAGTAAAGCAGTACTAACAAGTACAATTTGAATACATTGATCAACAAGTAGTGAAGAGGTAGGATAATAAATACCGGATAAAGTCACGATGGCGTCGTTAAAAGTTTTTAAAAGGGACATTATATTATAACAATCATCCCACGTATTCGAAAACAAAACGAAATCGACATCTTAATTATTAAAAAATTCACACAATGCATCTCTATATTGATAAGAATCATTAAGCAATTTATAAGTAGAGTTCCAACGATTTAGCATATCGTTTGAGATTTTTTTTTGATGCAAATCATTGGTTCGGCAAAATTTTCGCCATTTTTATTGAAGCGAATCGTGGGAACGTAGATAATATATAGCACTCCTAATCGGTTGAATTTTAAATTTAAAAAGAGTTAAACCATCTTGAACACATAAATTTAAAATATGACAAATGCATCTAACATGAAATTTTTTGCCGCAAATAGTGGGTTGACAGAAAGCTTTTAACATATCTAAACTAGCCGCATTAGCGGCGGCATTATCAAATGAAATTGAAAAAAATTTGTTACCTAAATGATATTCGGACAAAACAGTGGCTATTTTGCGCGAAATATTCACCGCCGTATACTGACTATCAAGCTTTCTATATGCAATTAAAATTTTTTGCAAAACCCAAGAATTATCAATCCAATGGCAAGTAATTCCCATATAATTATGATTATGAAAGGAATCCGTCCAAAAATCCGAAAATATAGAGACACTATTAGGCAAACTATCAAATAGTGAAATCAAATTCAATTTATACTCACGACCATTTTTTCAATATTGCGAGTCAATTTATTTCGTGAAATCCTAGTGCTAGATGGATTAAATGCACCCCTAGTATAATTTTCATAATGACTACTATGCGCATGATTAAAAAGAAGACTCAAAATGTTAAAAAATTTTGCAAGAAACTTTCTATGACCACTTTCGGTATATTGAAATAAACTAGAAGAACTCGACGTACCTTGGCCTCCGGTCCCAACGCCGGTGGTAGATGAAGATGAGAAGTTTAGTTGTGTTTGAGAGCAACCAGCGTCGTGTTTGTCGGGATGCTCCATGTGGTATTTGAGCGACCCGTAACCTCTATTATTTTTAGAACCGATGGCATAATGAGTCGAGCAATAATTGCATTGCGCTCGAGATTTGCCGTTGATCGTCTTTCTTGTGAAATACAATCGGAAGATGGGGGAAACAAATTCCCTCGGTTTCGATTGACGCGGTGGCATATCATCCGCTCCCTCCTCATCTTCATCCAAATTGACGGCGGTCGGCAGCAGGCGGTTCGGATTCTTCGGAGCTAGGTAAATCCTCTTCGAAGTTGATTTGATTTTGCGAATCAAAATTGATTTGATTATATAGGTTCTCAACTTCCTCCGCCGTCATCTCGTCGGAAACATAATCTCCGGCAACGACCGAAAATTATCGTCGAGATCCTTGACCTCGACCTCGACGAGAAGAGGTTGGAGTGTTGGTATTGAAATTACGAGAAGAGCTTGTCATAGTTATATTATAAAAGAGAATTAAGATATTAAGAATATTATTGATATTATTCTTTGCACAAATTAGCAACTTGAATTGAAATTTGAAAATATAAGAGAAGAAGAAGAAGAATAAGTAGAGATGAATTGGTGTGAGATTTGGTGTTGGGGAGTGGGGTATTTATAGGTGTCATAATGTGTTAAAAATTTTTTTGAAAAATAACTAGCACATATTTGTCCTTATTTTTGTTAGTATTTTAGTACGTTTTTCTATTTGTTTTTGGTATAAGTTGGATGATTTAAGCTTAATTTCGTATTTTCATAGTTCCAGCTTATTTTACCGTGTTTTGATCGTAATTGATGCAATTAGGTGATATTTCGTTGTTTTTTCACCTTACAGCTAAGTAACTGGAAGAGTTCGGCGTGTAATTAGATGACGTTGATGTTCAATAAATGGAGAACGAGCTTTCCGGTGAACGAGTAGCAAAAAGATAGAGGAACTGAGGAAGACGCTCAATTGCATCGACTGACGCGAGCATCGACACTCCGTCGACACGAGCCATGATCCGCATCAGTCGACGCAGGGCCGGCGCAACTTGCTGAAGCGTCGACTGAAGGAGCATCAGTCGACGCACCATCGACGCAACTTGCTGAAGCATCGACTGA
This sequence comes from Phtheirospermum japonicum, assembly GCA_014905375.1. Lineage (NCBI taxonomy): Eukaryota > Viridiplantae > Streptophyta > Magnoliopsida > Lamiales > Orobanchaceae > Phtheirospermum > Phtheirospermum japonicum. The sequence goes on from BMAC01000348.1 coordinate 371,114, forward strand.
AGGAGCGTCAGTCGATGCACCGTCGACGCAACTTGCTGAAGCGTCGATCCAAGTACGCATCAGTCGATGCACCCGCCCAGCCGATGCGCACACCCAGGCAGCGGCAGCACCGAGCACCGGCACGCATCAGTCGACGCACTGTCGACGCGGCGGCCCAGAATCGGGATTTTAGGGTTTCATATGCTCCAAGTTAAGGGAAATCTATATAAACCCCCCTAAGTCCGTCCCAAAAGGATACACCTCTCACCCATACTCTGAATATTCAATCCTTTTGGCTTGAGAACAACACCATCCACATCCATATACCCATAATTGATCGAGATCGAAGATTCGAGGATCGTGAAGCTCCGAGCTCCAACCGTTAGTTCGTGATTCGTTCTTCGACAAAGATCAACCCACCTCTCCGGAGTAGCTGGAGAATTTACTACGCTTTCTAGTTTAATAAGTACTCTAAACCCTTTATTCGTTTTCGTAGTTTAATTCATGCAATTAAGTAGCTGCTTTTCAATAATTATTTTTGAATTGTTTTATGCTTAGAACCCTAGAAACTTTTGGTATTAAATTCGTAATCTTTAGTTTAATTAATGCTTGGTTATTATTCTCGTTAGTTAATTCATTTCGTTTGCATTGCGTTCTTGATAATTGCTTGATTTTACGCTAGTTAATCTTGCTTGAGTTCTTAGAATAATTTCTCTAGTTTATAAGTCCAATTGCTGAATTAAATTACCTAGTTTTAATTATTGTTCACGTGTTTTAAATTCTTAGATAAAAAAAACAATCAAATACCCCCCCCCCCCCCCCCCCAATTTGTATGCGTTATTGTGTTGAACAAACTATTTAAAATTCCGATTGTATGTTCCTCGAGAGACGACTCGAGTCAAGTTGCCAAACTACGCGCGACCCCGTTCTCTTGCGGGCAAGCTATTGATCTTTTGACAAATTTTCATAAGTAGGCAAACACAAAAGCTTGAATTCAAAATTTTGGCGCCGTTGCCGGGGAATATACAAAGGTTTCAAAAAATATGTTTGTTCATTTTTATTTTTATTTTAGTCGTTTATTTGTATAATTATTTTCTCTAGTCGATACGTTTGATTTGTTGTTGAGTTCATGCAAGGTCGTAGATCGCTTAGGCTCGAACTTGCACCATTCATCGACAACGTTCATCGTTCAAATCAAGTGAGACCACCTCACTCATCCACAAGTGAATCGTCTGCCACGACTGATTTTATTTGTGATCCGATTCCGGAAATGATGTTGCGACTAGACAACCATGCCCACAACAACGAGGACGATCAACCACCAAGGCATCCGCCCGTGCAACAAAGAAACGGGTACGAGAGTGAACCAATTCGTCCCGACGGACCGGTACAAACTCAGGAATACTGGGAAAACATTCAACAAAACGTGATGGACCAGAATGACGGCCAAGGAAGAGGAGATAGGAATCGCCACCGCCACATTCCGGACGACTATTCCGAGAGATCTTACCATGGCGATGAGCGGATTAACGACTGGCTCGCAAACGACAACTACAATGAGAGGAACGAATATGAGAGAAGCTACGCGAGGCCGAATAATCAAGAGAGACACCAAAGGGGGGAGCGCGAGCCAAGGCACAGAGAGTTCACGACTCCCCAAGTGGGTCCCTATAGCTCTGCCATTATGTTGGGTAGAACTGCAAGAGACTTCGAGTTGAAACCTCATATCATCAACAACCTCCCGACATTTCATGGCCTCGCCAACGAGGATCCGTTGACTTTCTTCAAAGAATTTTATGCTGAAGTTAGTAGGATTCCCTCTCCGGGACTTCATCACGAAGACCTTCTAATGGTGTGTTTTCCTAGCTGCATGAAGGACAAAGCCAAATCTTAGTTACTTTCACTAGAAACGAGATCTCTGGTTGACTGGCCCATGGTGAGCGACAAATTCATTAATCAGTATTACTCAGCACAGACGACGGGCCACATTAGGAGACAAATAGCCAACTTTGTCCAACAAGATGGGGAGTTGCTTCACGAGGCATGGGAATGTTTCAAATCTTTATTGCAGGCTTGCCCACATCATCATAACTCTTCGGGAATGGTGAATCAGTTGTTTTACGAAGGCCTTTTGGACCCTTATAAAAATAACGTCGAAGTAACGGCTGGAGGAGATTTTGGGTATTTGACAGCGACAGAAGCCAAACGACTGTTTGAGAAGTTGAGCGAGAAATCGAGACAGACTAATTCTCGACCACGAACGATTATGGTCAAAGAAGTCTCCGAGATGCCAAACAAGAGAGATGGCCAAGGAGTTGGCCGCCCTAAGAGCAAAGGTGGCGAATATGGAATTATCGAAGAAGACTGTTGAGTTATGTGCACGATGTGGATTGCAAGGACATGTAGCGGGCGTGTGCACAACCGTGTTTGATAAAGTGGAAGAAACGGAGGTCAAAGCTATTCAAAATTTCCAACCTCAACCTCCAGCGGGAAATACATATCATCCAGGACCTCCCAATCATCCAAACTTCACATATAGCCCCGGACAAGTGCCTGCGCCTGTGCAAGCAAATGATCAACTGTTAGTATGGAAACAAAATCAAGTAGTAGAGACTTTACGAAATTGAGAAGGACTCACGCAATTAAATGCACAAGTGGATAAGCAAATAACAGATCTCAATGCAAAATTCGAGTCAAGGTTTGATGAACTAGTCAAGGTTGTACAACAAGGTCATGAGCTTGTTAAGTTTGTGCAGCAAGGGCAGCGACATTCGAATATGATTATAGGACAATTGTCCACGACTGTAGCAACATTGTCGAAGGAGAAAAATAAATTTTCGAGCCAAACGGAACACGCCTCGGCTATTCATGTGCTGAGAAGTGGAAAGAAGGTCGATAATGGCATAGAGTTAGAAAAGGAAGAAGGCACGGAGAAAGCCGAGACCCAACCGCAAGAAGATGCAACAAAATCGGCCGATCTTATGCATAAATCGACCAATCCATATGTGCCGGGAGCGTTAAAAATGAGGAACAATTCAACAACTGACCATCCAAAGAATTTGACTAGTTATGATCATGTTCCCTTTCCAAGTCGACTTCGTCCGGCGAAAGAAAATAAGAAGTTTATGGAGTTGTACAATTTACTGAAAAACGTGAACGTTAATCTCCCCTTACTAGATGTGATAAAGACGATGCCCGCATATGTTAAATTTTTCGAGGAGTTAGTCGCGAGAGAACGGCGAATGGAGACGACACAACAAGTAGAATTAACCAAAGAGGTGAGCGCCATATGCAAGGGTCCGCTACCCCAAAAGGAGAAAGACCCGGGGAGTTTTTGCGTAACTATTGTCTTAGGAAAGGGGCTAACGGCACGTGGAATGCTCGACCTTGGTGCAGGGATCAATTTGATGCCATACTCACTATATAAAGAATTTGACCTTGGAACAATGAGGTCGACTACGATGCGACTACAAATGGCGGATCGATCAATTAGACAACCACTTGGGATAGTTGAAGATGTATTAGTTCATGTCGGCAAACTTGTAATTCCAGTTGATTTCGTCATACTTGATGTCGGCGAAGTTCCAAAAGAAGGCACGGAGCATACTATTCTGCTAGGTCGACCATTTATGTCCACCTCTCATACTTTGATAGATGTGAACAAAGGAAGGATGACCATGTCCGTCTTAGGCAAGTCAGTGACATTTTCACTTCGAGACATCCAAAACACTCCTTCACCACTTATGCAAGATGAATGTTCATTTGTAGATCTAATAGATTCTTGCGTCCATGATCTCCAAAGCATTACAACTATAAGCGGGTTTGACGGCGAGGACGACGAGGAGCATTTGAGAGGGGAGGAATTGATCGAATTGTTGGGGATTGACATAGGAGAAATTATAGATGAAATTGCTGGTTGTGGTACCGAGTTATGCAAAGAGAGCGACGTACCTAAAATCGAGCCAAAAGCGAAGTCGAAACCAAATCATTCGAAGTTTAGAGAGGAGACGAAGCCATCGCATAATCATTCGAGAATTGTTTTCCTCTATCCCTACAAGAATTTTAAACGTGCAAAGAACAAGGGAGAGGAGTTTAACAAGGATTGGACGATGAAGAAGAAGATGTCGAGCGAGGTTTATGACAAGAAGATTCATGATACGAAAATAAAGGTTGGTCAACTAATGCTCTACAATTCCGAACGTAAATTTGAACCGACCAATTTCAAGGCCGAATGGAGTGGCCCATTTATGATAACGGAAATGGATGAGTACGGAGTTGCCACTCTATACGATGAGAGTAAGAAGTCGAGATTCCAAGTCCACAAGCATAGAATCAAACCTTTCTACAAGGAACATGGGCTGAATCGCGATCGTGATAAAGAAGAATTAGTGGGTCCCCCACGGGCTAAAAATTGATCGCATGGAATCACGTCAAGCATAGGACGTTAAATGTTGCGCTTCTTGGGAGGCAACCCAAGCGATAGTTAGTTTTCATTTTCTTTTCCTTATTTCCTTTATTTTATTTCTGTTTTTTATATTGTGTCAATTGCCGTGTTTCGTTTATATGTGTATTGATGTGCAGAAAATACGATAGAATCGCTTATTCTGGACAACTAACGATTATAGCAGTAGCTCGCTACCGCAAGGCCTTACCGCTAGTTCCACTCGAGGAGTTAAAAATGATGATCAACCACTGAACCTACCGTTAGCCACAACAATCAGGGATAACGATGAGCTGCAATCCAGCCACTTACGACGTCGAGCCGCAATCCGGCCATTTCAATCCCAAAAATTTGTGCCACCGGGCACTTGCGCGTGGCAATTGATCGCATTCGTATTTTGTTTCATTTGTTTGTTTATTTGTTTTTAATAGGTTTGTTCAAGGACAAATCCAATCACGAGACTCTAGACAACGTCCAATTGCACGACTTCAATTGGAGAAATTCGACCATCAATTTTCAGGGACGTTTTTCCACTCCTTTCCTCTTTTGATTTGTTTTTCTTTATATTTATGGCAATCAGGGGATTGCCGAATTTTTAAGAGGGGGGGATGGTTAATGGATGGTTGAGTATGATTGAAATTTGTGTGCAATTTTTAAATTTTTACGTGATTGTTTGCTATTTTTGCGCTAAATTGTATTTGTATGGCATGCCTGTCGAAGTTAGCTATATATGATTTGATGTTTTTGTCTTTGAGCGTGCATAAGTGCATAAATTTTTCAAAATTATTATTTATATATTGTAAAATGGTACTTGGACGCAATTGATTTCGCAAAACTTTAAAAGCAGCGCCAATTCAATCTTTTTCATGCAAAAAGCCAGTGAGTAGCCTGAGTGTTTATCATCGTTGCATGTACTTGAATGAGTTTTGATTTGAGATCCCTTTGAAACCGCTGTGTGTAGTTGACTTGGAAAATGAGGTTAAGGCACAGAAAAAACCCTATTCCGGCCATATCCATAAATTTTAGCCACTATAAATTCCGAATGAGCCAATCATAGCCAAATAATCCATTTCCATTAGCCATGAGTGATTTTTGAGTCGACCCCTACAACCCATTAAAAGCGTGGGGTAGGAGTTAGTAATTTTTATTGGTTATTAGTGTTTTGGAGTTTTTATAAGGGATTTATGAATTTTTGTAATAAAGGATCATCGTCCTTCAATAAAAAAAAAAGAAAAAAAAAGAAGACCCCATAAAACAGAATTAGAGGGGGATAAAAAAAATAAAGAAAAATAAAAAGAGGAAAGAAAATAAGAAGGATGGTGAATTGTGTTAGTCATTGCCTACGCGTTAATGAAGGCTTGTTTATTATTGTTTATTTTATTTTATGAAGCCTAATATTTAGAAGGCATGAGTTGTGTATGAAGCGTGTTATGAGCTTCAATTGTGTTTAAGTGGTTTGAGTTTCAAGTCGGTTTAGAATAACGAGTTGGGAAATAGCCTAAGTTTAAAGGCTACGTTATGAGTGTTTAGTGAGGTTTTTATCTTTGAACGAGGTGAAGCGTATTAGAATAGGTTTGGTGAGTTATTTATCACGTTAGATCGTGAGTTAGCCACACGACTTATATATTCCATACCCGTCCAAAAGCCTTACATTACAACCCGAAAAGACCTTTTCCGATTCTTTGTTCGACAACACACTTAATTTGCGATTGAAAAGAGATTGATATTCGGTGCTTGTTTATTGTGCTTGTATTTGTATGATTTGAGCGTATACACGTCCTATGCAGCAATGCTCGAGTGCTTTTGAGCATACACCCTTTATATTTCCATTTTGTGAGGATGCATGAATTCGATTTTGAAGCAACAATGTAATACGGGTGGAGTGTTTGAAGTTGCATTACATGTACCTATATTTTCAAAATTATTTAAGTAGCATCGCACGACTCATTGCTTGGACTGATTTTCATTTCTTGCTGTACTTTGAATCTATCGTTCGTTCGAGGACGAACAAACCAATTAAGCGTGGGGTAGTTGATTAGCACATATTTGTCCTTATTTTTGTTAGTATTTTAGTACGTTTTTCTATTTGTTTTTGGTATAAGTTGGATGATTTAAGCTTAATTTCGTATTTCCATAGTTCCAGCTTATTTTACCGTGTTTTGATCGTAATTGATGCAATTAGGTGATATTTCGTTGTTTTTTCACCTTACAGCTAAGTAACCGGAAGAGTTCGGCGCGTAACTAGATGACGTTGATGTTCAATAAATGGAGAACGAGCTTTCCGGTGAACGAGTAGCAAAAAGATAGAGGAACTGAGGAAGACGCTCTGTTGCGTCGACTGACGCGAGCGTCGACGCTCTGTTGCGTCGACTGACGCGAGCGTCGACGCTCCGTCGATGCGAGCCATGATCCGCGTCAGTCGACGCAGGGCCGACGCAACTTGCTAAAGCGTCGACTGAAGGAGTGTCAGTCGACGCACCGTCGACGCAACTTGCTGAAGCGTCGACTGAAGGAGCATTAGTCGACGCACCGTCGACGCAACTTGCTGAAGCGTCGATCCAAGCACGCGTCAGTAATTTTATTAACTACATTCATATCCATTCACATGCTTAAAAGTAATTTTATTTTCTAAAATTTTCTTTCCCAATATTTTCTCTCATTTCAATTTTTTTTTAAATAAAAACATATTCAATCACTCCGCCCCTCACTCTGCAATTCATAATCTTTCTCCCGGCCGACTCTTCCATTTCCAATACTTCATCTTCTAAGTTCCAATGGTAAGCAACATTCGAATTATTCAATGCTTATTTGTTGATTATTTTAAAATCCCTCTCTATTTTTTTCTCAAACTAATAAATATCCTCATTTTTTTAATTATCTTCTTATTACTTGAATCAACTACAATATTTTCTTTTTCAATTTTCCGCACTTCAATTTCAGGCTTCCAAAGTCTGTCCTTTGCGAAGTCATCTTCGATTGTCAATTGAGGTGAGTTTAAATTTAATATTTTTTGAATTTCAAATTAGGTTATTATTTCATATCCATATGATTCCTATTTGTTTATATATGATATTGCTTTCTAGTTTTGATGATATTAAATTGGTTCGGTTTGTGACTAATACAAAATCAAATTAGTA
>BMAC01000348.1:378695-401004 GCA_014905375.1 Phtheirospermum japonicum
TATATATTGTAAAATGGTACTTGGACGCAATTGATTTCGCAAAACTTTAAAAGCAGCGTCAATTCAAAACTTTTTCATGCAAAAAGCCAGTGAGTAGCCTGAGTGTTTATCATCTTTGCATGTACTTGAATGAGTTTTGATTTGAGATCTCTTTGAAACCGCTGTGTGTAGTTGACTTGGAAAATGAGGTTAAGGCACAAAAAACCCTATTCCGGCCATATCCATAAATTTTTAGCCACTATAAATTCCGAATGAGCCAATCATAGCCAAATAATCCATTTCCATTAGCCATGAGTGATTTTTGAGTCGACCCCTACAACCCATTAAAAGCGTGGGGTAGGAGTTAGTAATTTTTATTGGTTATTAGTGTTTTGGAGTTTTTTATAAGGGATTTATGAATTTTTGTAATAAAGGATCACCATCCTTCAATAAAAAAAAAAAAAAAAAAAAGAAGACCCCATAAAACAGAATTAGAGGGGATAAAATAAAAAAAAAAGAAAAAGAAAATAAGAAGGATGGTGAATTGTGTTAGTCATTGCCTACGCGCTAATGAAGGCTTGTTTATTATTGTTTATTTTATTTTATGAAGCCTAATGTTTAGAAGGCATGAGTTGTGTAATGAAGCGTGTTATGAGCTTCAATTGTGTTTAAGTGGTTTGAGCTTCAAGTCGGTTTAGAGTAACGAGTTGGGAAATAGCCTATGTTTAAAGGCTACGTTATGAGTGTTTAGTGAGGTTTTTATTTTTGAACGAGGTGAAGCGTATTAGAATAGGTTTGGTGAGTTATTGATCACGTTAGATCGTGAGTTAGCCACACGACTTATATATTCCATACCCGTCCAAAAGCCTTACATTACAACCCGAAAAGACCTTTTCCGATTCTTTGTTCGACAACACACTTAATTTGCGATTGAAAAGAGATTGATATTCGGTGCTTGTTTATTGTGCTTGTATTTGTATGATTTGAGCGTATACACGTCCTATGCAGCAATGCTCGAGTGCTTTTGAGCATACACCCTTTATATTTCCATTTTGTGAGGATGCATGAATTCGATTTTGAAGCAACAATGTAATACGGGTGGAGTGTTTGAAGTTGCATTACATGTACCTATATTTTCAAAATTATTTAAGTAGCATCGCACGACTCATTGCTTGGACTGATTTTCATTTCTTGCTGTACTTTGAATCTATCGTTCGTTCGAGGACGAACAAACCAATTAAGCGTGGGGTAGTTGATTAGCACATATTTGTCCTTATTTTTGTTAGTATTTTTGTACGTTTTTCTATTTGTTTTTGGTATAAGTTGGATGATTTAAGCTTAATTTCGTATTTCCATAGTTCCAGCTTATTTTACCGTGTTTTGATCGTAATTGATGCAATTAGGTGATATTTCGTTGTTTTTTCACCTTACAGCTAAGTAACCGGAAAAGTTCGGCGCGTAACTAGATGACGTTGATGTTCAATAAATGGAGAATGAGCTTTCCGGTGAACGAGTAGCAAAAAGATAGAGGAACTGAGGAAGACGCTCTGTTGCGTCGACTGACGCGAGCGTCGACGCTCTGTTGCGTCGACTGACGCGAGCGTCGACGCTCCGTCGATGCGAGCCATGATCCGCGTCAGTCGACGCAGGGCCGACGCAACTTGCTAAAGCGTCGACTGAAGGAGTGTCAGTCGACGCACCGTCGACGCAACTTGCTGAAGCGTCGACTGAAGGAGCATTAGTCGACGCACCGTCGACGCAACTTGCTGAAGCGTCGATCCAAGCACGCGTCAGTAATTTTATTAACTACATTCATATCCATTCACATGCTTAAAAGTAATTTTATTTTCTAAAATTTTCTTTCCCAATATTTTCTCTCATTTCAATTTTTTTTTAAATAAAAACATATTCAATCACTCCGCCCCTCACTCTGCAATTCATAATCTTTCTCCCGGCCGACTCTTCCATTTCCAATACTTCATCTTCTAAGTTCCAATGGTAAGCAACATTCGAATTATTCAATGCTTAATTTGTTGATTATTTTAAAATCCCTCTCTATTTTTTTCTCAAACTAATAAATATCCTCATTTTTTTAATTATCTTCTTATTACTTGAATCAACTACAATATTTTCTTTTTCAATTTTCCGCACTTCAATTTCAGGCTTCCAAAGTCTGTCCTTTGCGAAGTCATCTTCGATTGTCAATTGAGGTGAGTTTAAATTTAATATTTTTTGAATTTCAAATTAGGTTATTATTTCATATCCATATGATTCCTATTTGTTTATATATGATATTGCTTTCTAGTTTTGATGATATTAAATTGGTTTCGGTTTGTGACTAATACAAAATCAAATTAGTATTAGTAGGAATCTCATCCTTTATGTAATTCATTTTATATTTCAAATTCAATTTGTGATTTTTTTTTAATTTTTATTTATGCGGGTCGTATTTCAATCCCAGTGTGGTTGATCATCCAAAAAGACCAACGCCGAAATATTTTTACATGAATATGATTATTTTTAGATTTTGTTAGTTTCTTTTTCTCAGTATTATTATTAAGGGCAGTAGGACACCATTGGAAACATTAAATGAATCAGTATATTTTCTTAGTGATTTATTTTGTACCTAGACTCTTTCTGTAAATTGTAGAGATAATATTAACTTTGCCAATTCAAATCCGGATCTTATTTAATAAAGTTTTTTTTTTAGTTTTGATTTCTCTAAATCTTAAAATGATTTAGTGAACAAGAATCTGAATATCAATAAATATATTTATACAATAATAAATAAGACATTAGAATAAACTTATATTAATTGGTATTTTTATTTATATATTATATTTATAAATAATGATATTATAAATATATAATATTAGTATATATAAATAGAAAAAAATTACAAGTTTTGTATTTTTAATTAAAAAAATATTTATTATAAATATTATATTTTTATATTTATTATATATACTTTAAAATAATTATATATATTTTAATTATATTTATAAATAATTAAATATAATAATTATTATTAAAAAGTATATTGTAAGAAAAATATTTATTATAAATATATATTACTATTTATTAAAACTTATTATATTATAGTTTTATATTTATTATATATCCCTTTAAATAATTATATATATATATATATATATATATATATATATATATATATATATATATATATATATATGTGTGTGTGTGTGTATGTTATATTTATAAATAATTAATATAATTATATATTATAATTAAGTGTATTGTAAAAAAAATATTATTATTACATATATTACTGACGGGTAGAGGCCGTTAGCATTTTTTCTTAAAATTTTTAATATTGCTAATGAGTATAAACCAACAACAAAATGGGTAGGTCTCATGTAAGACCGGTCTCAAACTATGAGATCAGTTTTTACCATATCTATTAATTGGACCGCTCTAACTCGTTCGACCCACCCAACCTATTTCTTTAATTAAAAAAAATATAATATAACTTTCTATTTCTCTCTCCAATACAACTACACACTTGCTCCCTCTACTGTCGGACTCCGACCGCCACCGGCCCACCACCGCCATTTTTCACCAGCGATGTTTTCTACAAATTTTATACCATTCGAAGCATCTCGTTTCCCTCGTTCTAGATTCGTAATTGTATTTATGATTAGATACTTCAATCACCATAAATCTGAGGTCAAAGTCACAAAATTACCAACTTTGACCTCCGATCTACAACGATTCACCGGCCAAAAATTTTGATCGATCGCTACCCTTCAACTCAACTCGTTCCGCTATACAAGACTTCTAATTCAAGAAAAGAAAAAAAAGGTCACCGGAATTTTTTTTCAAAATTTGTCTAGTTTTAAGTATTGCAAAACTAGTTAAAAGTATTATAAATTCAACAAAAAGCTAAAAATTTTAAGTATCACAAATTCAACTAATAGTATCAAAAAATCGAGTAAAAGTAACATGTGTTGTATGTTATATTTTATATTTTTTTTACAAAAATCAAAGTATCATAAATGTTGTTAAATTATTACGAAACATACTTAAAATATAGCAAATTCAACTAAAAGTATTACAAAATCTGCCCAATTCTAACTATTACAAAACTAGTTAAGAAGTATTACAAATTCAACAAAAAATTAAAAATAAAAGTATCATAAACTCAGTTTAAAGTATCACATATTCAACTAAAGTATCACAAAATCGAATAAAAGTAACACATGTTATATTTTATATTTTTACATCTTTTTTCTTTTTCTTACAAAATCCAAAGTATCATAAAAGATTTTAAGTTATTACAAAATATAGTTAAAATATTACATATTTTTATAATTCAATTTTTTCCTTACATATATGCATATTACACTTAGATAATTAAAAGTATTATAAAAGTTTGATCGCGCATCACAAAATATAGCAAAAGTATCGCATGTTTTTTAATATTTGTACATTGTACTGCATTTTGTAATACTCGATACAGTATTTGCACATACAAATATTGATACTTTTAACTCAAGTTGTGATACTTTTAATGCCCTTTGTGATACTTTTACATAATTACACTATGCATTACTATTACCTAAATTTGTTATACTTTTATAATAATTTTTGATACTCCATATAAGAGTATAATGTGCAATATTTAAACTTAAAGTTTATTTTTAACTCAAATTGTGACACTTTTACTGTAATTTGTAATATATTAATATATAAATATCATATTAATTTGCAATACTTTTACACGAATTTGTGAAACTTGTTGCTAATTTTGTGATACTTTTATTACAGTTATAATACTTTTACTTATAACTATAATACTTTGAAGTGATACTTTTAATTTAACTTGGGATACTTTTAGAACAATTTATAATACATTTATATATAATCACAATTTTACTATCAAATTATAATAATTTTTCTATGACTATATTACCGAAAACCCAAACTTCAATTACACCATCGAAACATTCATTTTTCAAATGAAAAATTAATTAAGCATTTATCTCTAAACCATCCAATCACAAGCCACCCCACGCTTAACACTCACCCACATAGCCAACACAACATCTCCAACAAACATCAAACAATTACAGTAGCACCAAAATTCAAATTAATACACACACTATGCACCACCACCTGCATGCGCACACACACTTCAACCATCACCACGTAGACACATCAACAATGGTAGAAAAGAGGGAGAGAAAGAATGACAAAAAAACAAAAGGCCTACTATTATCGGTGCCAATTTCAGCACCATTTTGATTTTTTCTTCTTGGTAATATTGTAGATTTCAGTGATGAGAATTGAATAGTAGTGGTCGATTTGACTTTAGTCTGATAAATCATCGTAAATTTAAGGTCAAAGTTGACGGGTTCAAGATTTTGACCTTCGATGTACGTTGATCGGAATATTCAATCGTAAATTCAATGTCGATTTTAGAATGACAATACATAGACGATTCAAATAATATGTTTATTTTTAATTTCTGCCACCAATGATCAGTGGATGGTGGCGGTCGATGGTGTGGCTGGTGTATGTGACGGGGGAGAGAGAGATATAGGGAGTGGGCAGAGAGAGAGAGAGAGAGAGAAGCAAGGGGAGGGGGGAATGAATTGATTTTTACTCTTTTATAGTTAGGAATAGGGTTAGGGGTAGGTGTGTGGGTGGCGGGTCGGGTCAGGTGACGGGTGAATTAGATAAATGGGCATGGTAAAAGTGGTCTTATACTATGAGACCGGTCTCACCTAAGTATTTTCCCAACAAAATTGGTCATCAGCTACCGTTAATAAACCCGTCAACATAGCTAATCCGTCAGCATATGCTGAAGGTTTTTTGACCATCAGCATATACTGACGGATTTTTACCGTCAGGATTTGCTAATTTTTTTCTTTATAATGGATAATACAAGTGATAATGAAAACGATGAAAATGAAGTTCTTTATATTTCTTGTAAGTACTAAACATTGTCATAATAATGTTAAATAGGATTTGATATGAATGAATATTTATGATGTTATAGTTTCAAATTCTTTGGAAAGTGACATGCACTTTAATTTTATGAGGGGTTGTGTTGTGTCATTCTTGCTAGTTAGTCACCATTTATATCTTATACTGTCTAATATATTGTTATAATATATTGTTATCGTAGCATTTCGATAATAAGATTGGGGTGTATAGTAACCTTTTTTTTTTTTCCCGAGAATGCCCGGGAACAACTCCTCAGTTTAAAGGGCATCCCATTAGAAAGCATTTTATTAGCAGACGCAACGGTTGGTGGTAGTTGATAAATATTTACTATATAATTATTTATATTTTGTTCATTCAAATTTATGTTATTTTATGATTTGTGAAAAAAAAAAAGAAAATCATGCATGGAACATTAGCTGCGTAAAACAGTCCAGAACCGGCCGTGATACCACCAATCATATTTCACCAGAAATATTGAAGATATAGATTAGTTATTAGTTCTAGATTTTTGTATATTTTAAGACAGTCTAATTAGTTATATTTTTTTATTTATTATATTTACTACTTTAACCCTCATATATTATATTGGATATATAAAATGAGATTTAACACTTATATATTAAAGGGAATATATAAAATAAAAATTATAATATATATATATATATATATATATATATATATATATATGAGATAATTAGAGAGTTTTAAATTTAAAAAAAAAATTAGAAAAGGATATTCAACTCGTGCCTTCACACGTCTAATTTATTTACTAATTACAATTATTAAACAATTTTATGTTTTAATATTTATATAGATTCGCTAATAATTTTATCTACTTACTTAAAAAAAAAATCAAAAGATATCACATTCTCAACTCGTGTCTAATATCTATTTATTATTATCATTATTAAGTTATTTTATATTTTAATATTTAGATTAAATTTCTTAATAATTATTAGTTATATACTTTGAAAATTTTAAATATAATAAAATATTAATATAAATTACGTAAAATATAATAAAAAAATTATTAAATTAGGCAAGATACGATAAAAAATTTATTAAATTAGACAAATATTAGGAACATAAAAGTACCAAAATCTTTATTCACGAAAAGAACCATGCGAAGGAGACAACATATAGGTTAATTTTTTATTTACTAAATGAAACGTGATAAGTAACTATATAGTTACTATGATTTTTGTATTAATATATATGAATATTGGTTAAGTGGTATCCTATATTTTAGCTATTGATTTGTATGTAAGATATTTTTTCTTATTTAGAAGTCTTAAGTCTTGGTAATTAATTAATTTGTTTTTTTTTTTTATATTATCTTCATATTGTAATTGGGAGAATATAAATTAATAAAAATGGGAATTTTCTCTCTCTCGTTGTTACTCTTCCATTATTCTTCTTCAAATATTCATCTCGAATCAATAGATTATCACTTTTAGAATAAATGAGATTTGACTTTTATTGTTATGCTTCCTCTTCATCAATTTCCAATACAATTTTGATCGGTGATGAGCGGTTTGGATTTAATTAGTTTTTGGTTCAAAATGTAGCAGCATTTTGGGTAGAGAGAGGATTGAAAAATAGGATTAAATTATAAATTTATCCTCTAAAATTAATACTTTAATCTAACCTACCACATAAATATCTGAAGCCTGACTTTTTTTTTCTTCCCTCTCGATTAAATTCATTCACTCCCAAATCTCAAATTATAAATACTTGTATATGTAATTAAATATCAGACACTAATAATTTTAGATTATTGTATATATTTTTTTAATTATTCAATTAACTAATCATATAAATTTATATTATTATCAAAAAAACTCAACAATAAATTATGTCAATGTCTTTATTGATCATTTTATACATTTAAATAACTATTCACTATCAGCTATTCAGCAAACACTTCCATAAAAATAACTAATATAATCTAGTCAAATCAACTAATACAATCAACTATCAATTCTGTGTGTTTGATTGTGCCGAGATAAGATAATCATAATCGGTAAGAAGTTCACGATCCGAAAATATCTTGTTAATTTTGAAGGAAAAGGTTTCAAAAGTTTAATGATCTAAGAAAACTATTTATTTTTTGGAATCGCGAAACTAAGGAAACATAATCAGTATCATATCTCTTACAAGTAGATCTTGGAGATATGCTCAATGGACAATAAGGTAATTTAAAACCGTATTATACAAAAGAATAATATAATACAGAATAACATGAATATATGAGCGTGGAGTGGCTCCGCGGGTCAACTTACACCACTTGACGTAATAACAAAACATGGTTAAAAGTATTACTACAAAATATAATTAAATATTATTATTATAAAATCACCCTTATATATTAATGCAAAATTCTCTTAATCTATCTGTCTTCTTCGTATTTTTCGTTTGACAAATAAATTTTTTTGGTGCTTCGTTTGCTTATGTGTCATCCGAGCCTAATATTTACCTAATTTAATACTTTTCTTTTATTATATTTTACCTAATTTAATTTTTTTATTATATTTTTCAATATTTTCCTTTGATTCTCCTAATATAAAAATATAAACAATTCATATATAATTAGTAGATAAGATCTAAATTAGTTATTTTAATTAAAAAATAAATTACATATGAAATAATCTTAATTACAAATTTTTTTATTATTATTTTTGGAGTTCCAAACATTATATATAGGTAAAATATGAGTTATTTATAATAATATAAGTATGTAACTAAATATTAGTAATGTATTCGATCTAAACATAGAAAATATAAAATTATATACTAATAATTAATAAATATTGATTAAACACCAGTACAATGCGATACGGGTTGAAAATACAATATCTTTTGAATATCTCAAATTATGTAACTAATAATTATTAACAAATTTATTCTAAACACTAATATATAAAATGATTTGGTAATAATAATTAATAAAAAAGATATTAGACACGAGTTTAGAATGCGACGCCTTTTGAATTTTTGTAAGTATGTAACTAAGATAGTTAATGAATTTAATTTAAATATCAAATAAAAAATTATTTAATATTTATAATAATTAATAAATAGATTAGACATGCACAAGGCACGGGTTGAGAATACATTATTTTAATTTTTTATTTTAGATTTAAAATTCAGTAATTATCACATATATATTTTATATTTATCTTTCGATAAGTCCCGTGTAATACACGGATGTTAAACAAGTATATATTAATACAAAATACTTCTAATATATGTGTCTGTTTTGTATGGTTCGCTTGTATAATAAAAACTTTTGGTGTTTTGGTTGCTTATGTGTCATCCGAGCTAGTATATATCTAATTTTAATATTTTCCTTTTATTGTATCTTGCCTGATTTAATATTTTCTTTCTATTATATTTAGCATATTTAGCCTAAATTAACAGTTTTCTTTTATTATATTTTGTCTAATTCAACAATTTTCTTTTATATTACTAATATAAAAATATAAATGAGTCATATATAATTAGTAGAAAAAAGTGTAATTGATTATTATAATTAAAAGATAAATTACATATGAAATAATTTAATTACAAAAAAAAATTATATATGAGAATAATTAAATAAATTATATTTATAACAAAAGTTGAAATAATTTATTTTTAAAACTTTAAATATTATGTATAGGTAGATTATGATATATGTGCAATAATTGGAGTATGTAACTAAATATTAATAATGATAAATTTAAATATAAAAAAAATAAAATTATATAATAATAATTAATTAATATTTATTACACACTGGCACAATGTGAGAAGGCTTGAGAGTATAACACCTTTTAAGTTTTTCAAAGTATGTAACTACAATTATTAATAAAATTAATCTAAACATAGAAATATAAAATGAGTTAATAATAATTAATATAGATTAGAGACAAGTTGAAAATGTGACATCTTTTGAATTTATATAAGTATGTAAATATAGTTATTAATGAATTTAATCTAAATATTAAAACATAATATTAATAAATAATTATAATAATTCATAAATTGAACAAGGCACGGGCTAAAAACATATCCTTTCAATATTTTATTTTAAATTTAAAACTTTTTAATTTTCACAAATATTTTTTTATATTTAGTTTTTTATAAATTCCGTGTAATACACGGTTTAAACTAGTATGTTAAAATATAACAAAATAAGGTGACCACTAAATTATTTTTTATGAATATGTGTTCGGTAAGCTTAATCAAAAACTTCTCAAAACATCTTAGGAGATGTTTGAGTGTATAAAAGTTTAGAACTTACCTTTTGTCATATATATGTATTTGTATATATGTATTTTTCTGTAAATATTCATGGATGTATGAATATTAATTGCATATTTTTCATTTATTTTACAGTATTTTATTGCTCGATTGGTGCTACGATGATCTTGGATGACTCGTGAATTGATCTTGGCGATACAAGGTTGTTATCGGGTCACTCAATAACAAAAAGCAGGCCATTGGGGCTGAAAATTTATAAAATTGCCTATTTAAAAATCAAAAGTGTAAAAACTACGTTCACTCTAAAAAAATTATAAATATACGAAATATAACTCAATTATCAACCCAAATTCTTCGCAATCATCCAAATTCAATTGTTTCAAAAGGATATATCAACTAAAATTAATTATACGGTGTCAACTCAAATACTGGACCTTAAAATAGTTGTCAAAATAGTGTAGTATCAACTCATCGAGGTATATATCAACCAAATACTGTTGCTTGAAAAGAATTTCGAGATTATCAACTAAATTAATTAATTCTGGTGTCAACTCACTTTGACTTGAAAACAGTTGTAAAAAATTATAGTATCCTCAACCCAAATACTACTCATTGAAAAAAGGTTTCGACATATATCAACCTAAATCCTAGAGTTTTTTAATCAGAAGAGAGAGAGATATCAACTAAAATTAAAAGTTTAAGGAGATAAAAATTTTATTTGTATATTTCAATTAATTTGAAATTATATATCTCTGTAATTATATATCACTACAGAGATATATAATTTCAAATATATATATTTTGTATATTGCGACTTGAAAATAGCGTAAGAGCAGATAAAAGTTTTATTTTGTATATTTCAATTAATTGGTGTGAGAATGAGAAGGGGTGGATTTGAATGGAAGAAAGAAAGGTGGCAAGTTTTATTTTGTATATTTTAATTAATCGGTGTGAGAATGAGAAGGGGTGGATTTGAATGGAAGAAAGAAAGGTGGCGATAAAATCAATCAGAATCAAAAAAAAAATCTGGCATAATTTTAAAAATTTCGTAAAATTGTAAAAAAATAAAAAATTTAAGTTACTATATCCTGTAATTTTTCCCTTCATTTTCTTACTTATTCTTGGGCCTTACCTTTCCTTGCTTGATCTTGGGCCTATTATGCGGCCAGGAAAAAACAAAAAAGGGAGGCTTGTTTTGGAAGAAAAAAAGATCAGCCTTAAAAAGGAAATCTTTTGGAGACAAAAAGGAGATCAGTCGCTGATTTTGAATGCAATTAGAGTTATTTGCAGCAGCAACGAAGATTTGAAGACGTGCAACTTCAATTCCTCGTGTGTTATCTTTTTCTTATTTGTTAAGAAATAATGTCTTCTTATTTATTTTCTTTTATATTTTCATGAACACATGTTTGAGTAATTTAATTAACTCCAGTTCTTATGATGTTCATCCCCATCGATTGATTATATTCTAATTAATTACTGTAATATTTATTTGATTCTTCGTATGAAATTATTTGTTTAATTCTATTTTTTGTCTTGATTATTTAATTTCTAATTTAGATTGATCACCTAAATTAGGGTTAGATGTCAATTGTTTAGAGATACAATCCATAATTGTTATCGTTATTTCACTTGTAACAACTAATGGTCACTTGTAGCAACTAATGGTAACGCACTATTAGAGCCCAAACAAGACGATTGAATCGAACACAATATAAGTTAAAGAAACTGAGCTTATGAGTTTATTGCTTAGATTAACATATTTGCCTAGCGTCTAATGCTCTTATTGGATTAAATCTAGAGAGCTTATTCAATGTTGTCCTTTAATTAGGTTTGATCGAATAGCTTTGTTTCAATTAAATATTCGGTAAGGGTAAATTCGAGTAGCAGAGCTTATTGCTATTTAGGGATAGTTGTTTCATATGAAAGTGAATTATAATATTACAATTGGTTAAATGAATCGATTGAGGGCGGAAACTGAACTTGGACTGAAGTTTTCTCATTATTATTAACCCCATTTAGTTTCTCGTACGTGTTTCGTTTGGTTGAATTTAATCACTTTGATTTTCTTTATTTCTTTATTTGGTTATTTATTTCTACATAGTTAGTTCATCATCTTTCACCCCTTTTATTATTTTAATTAAATATGAATAATCAAAAATTAATTCACACTCCTCGTGGGATCGACCATTACTTACCACTTCTACTAGTTAGTGGAGGAAAGTTGAGGAAAAATAAAAATATTAAATTTATCGCGTAACGACGCGCGGTCAAATTCTGGCGCCGTTGTCGGGGAGTGACGCGTATTAAATTGTGATTCTTACGTATTAACTATATTTAGTTAGAAACGAGTTGAGAATTGTGTCCGGAATTCCGCAGGCTCTCTGTTATTTGGTCACCCGAGGCAAAACGAATATTCTGCGCATAAATCTCCAAACATTAAGTCCATTCATAAAAAGTAAGTTTTATTTGACATTTTTCAGGTGAATGAACTTGAGATCGTCAGGGAAGAAAGATTTGCAATACTATTCGAAAATCACTAAGAGAGATCTTGAGTTTAGAAAGAAGTCTAGATGAGAGAAAGATGCATTGGATATGGAACAAATACTACCGAACTTCGAATCCAAGGAGTCTTCGAGTGACAACAAAGAACGAGAGGATACTCAGGAACCACTTTTGTTTAGAGATGACGTAACAATGGTAGGAGGCGGAGAACACACGTTGAAAGAGCTAAATAATCCGAATCTTCCACAACAATCACTTTGCATCACATTTCCAATTATGGATGATGCTTCATTCGAATTGAGATAAGGTTTAATCCACCATCTACCGTTTTTCATGGATTAGATGGCGAAGATCCGCGCAAGTGTCTGAAGGAATTCCATATCATATGCACGAGCATGAAGCCCATCGGAGTAACTGATGAGCAAATCAAATTACGGACATTTCCAGTTCCGTTGAAGGACCTAGCCAGAGATTAGCTCTATTACTTGCCCTCGGGATCCATCACCACGTGGGGAGCGTTAAAAAGGATATTTTTACAGAGGTATTTTCCCGCCTCTCGAGTGGTAAACCTTTTTAAGGACATTTGTGCAGCGAGATAATCACAGGGGAGACATGGCACGAGTATTGAGAGCGATTCAAGAGACTTGTCGCTAGTTGTCCACAACATCAAATGGGTGAGCCGTTGTTGATACAATACTTTTATGAGGTTCTATGTCTCACGGATTGAAATATGATAGATGCGGCGAGTGGAGGCACACTCATGGACAAGACTCCAACGACAGCAAATGAGTTGATATCGAACATGGCAGCAAGTTCTCAATAATTCGGCAGTCGTGATGTTTCATTGAAGTCGGTAAACGAGGTAGGCAGTGGTTTGTTGCAAGCTCAAACAAATGATTTGACATCCGTGATCACTAAAATGGCTACGGGGGGACTTCCTAAGGTTCGACCATGTGTGCTTTGTCAAATAGTGGATCATGTCATCATGTCACCCAAATCTTAGCTATCGAAATCAGCCCAAAAATTCCTTTAGCGATCAAGACCAGAGACCACCTCAAGATTTTCAAAGGGGGAAAAATTTCCGAGACAATATAATAACCACCCACAAGCAGAAGACTCATCCCCAACGCTCGAGGAGATGGTGAAAGCCATGGCATAGGATACCATGAAGCTTCAGCAATCAGCACGAGACTCGGTCCAGTATAAAGAATCTAGAAACTCAAGTGAGTCAAATGGCGGACCACATAAGCTGATTGGATGCGCGAGGAGGTGGACGACTGCCGTCTAAACCCGAGGAAATTTTGAAGAATGTGAGTGCCATCATGCTGCAAAATGGGAAGAAATTAGAAGCCTTGGAGAATCCAACACCTGAATCGGAGGATGGAGCAGACACACGCTGATATCGGGTCACCTGATAACAGTCTGCCCGAACCTACAAACAGTGTCCATAATTCCATTGTTTTTCCTACCAGAGCTGAGTCATTGCCATTTTCATCATGTATTAAGCACCAAGTATTGGAGGACACGGAGAAGTATGTGCGAGATATTTTCAAGAAAGTGGAGACTAATATCCCTCCACATGAGATGATGTGCAAAAATATTTTCGCCAATTTCTATGAGAAATTGCCACCATGTCGAAAAGATCCGATTAAGCACTCAATCTTGAAACGAGCGGAGTTTATGGAGATTGGATTCTTGAGATTTCCATTCATTTCGAGACCAGCGTCAAAACCTCCCTCGATTACTAACTGAAAGGGAAGTACTATGTCGAGCCAATGACGTTAAACAAAGGCACTTGTTAGGAGGCAAATCAATGTTTATATTGTTTTCATGCTTTCAATTTTATTTTTCTCTCTCTCTCTCTGTAACATCCATACATCCAATGCATATTTTTTTTATTTAATTACAATCAGGCATTAAAAATAATCTTAGTCCCAAACTCGTCACTATAAAATTATTTTATACTTTTAGTTCTAATTGATTTAAGAAACTCTATATAATAAAAATTTCTAGTGCGATTGTTAAATATATTATACCTCAATTTTAGAGACTATTATATTATAGTTGTATTCTATATAAATTATCTAAAATTATTTTAAAATCTTATTATAATCAAATTAATAGATTTTAGTTTAAATAATCTAAGAACTCTAATTAAGCGAAAATTATAGTTCGTTTTCAAATAAAATTATAATATCGACTTCTAACAAATTATTATAATTATTTAGTAATTTAATTATTTATTTAAATTACTATTAAGTCGTCTATGAAATATTCTCGATTACTAAGATTATTATAATTTATTTATATCATAATTATTATTATTTTTTTTTTTTATATAATTTAAAATACTATTGGGTCGTTCACGGAATTATTTTAGTTTTAAACTTAAGTCGTCTAGTGGATCGTTTTTATTTTGGACATGAAAACATGCCCAATCGAAGCCCGATTGCTAGCCTAGCCCACCAAGACTCCACCCTAACCTTCCAAATTTAAAACCACCTTTAGTTTATATACGAAATTTCATTTTTTTTCCCCAGCCGTTCGTAAATCATCACCCCCAACCTTCACAACTTTCAGCATTCTGTAAACAGCCGCAACAGGTAAAAAAATCTATTCTTGTGTTTTTCCTAAAAATGTTTCAAGAACGTATATCGTTTGATCCATATTACGGCATATTACGGCAGCCATCATAACCGAATCGGCTGCCGATTCCAACCACAAACCCAAACATCCATTGTCGTCAACTACCCGATCATTCCATAACCCCTGTCCAAAAACCCAAACGATCACCGTTCCAAACCGACACCACAGCCCCAATCTCCATCGTCGCCACCAGTGGCCCACAATCTCCACACTTGCCACACCAGCGGCCGATCAATGTCACCACCCGTCGTTGCGCCCAAGTCGCAGACGAAGGAGGAGAGGACCTTCGCGTCCACGCCACTGACCCAATCGACCACAGCCCGTTTTTCAAACCCATCGCCGAGCCACCACACAGCCACGTCAAACCCCACACCGCCGACTTTTCAACCACCGGCTGAATTCGCCACCAGTGGCCCACATCGACTGCCGAACTGCCACCCCACAGCCTCCGACACCGAACCCCCGCCACCAAACCCATGTCGTAAACCTGTACGCCGCTCGTCGTCTCGCCGACGTGCTGTCGCCAACAATCGTCGCCCAAGCCAACGTCGTCACGGCAAAACCGACACCAAAACCCATGCCGTAAATCTATACGCCGCCCCGTCGACAGCCACACCACCACAGCCCACAACCCCCACGCCTGCCACCCAACAACCTCAACGCCGCCTTGCAGCCACGGCCGCCCGTTCAACACAACACCAGGCGCATTCACGGCCCGAACTCGACACAAAACCCAAACCCACGACCCACGCCATATCTCAGCCCGAGGTTTCAGTCACCACCTCCGCCCCAGCTGTGGTCAGGCGCCGCCGTCATCAAATCGCGGTCGAGTCCCGTCGCCACTGTGTTCCGCCGTCCGCCCGTCGATAGTCGCCACCCCCAATTTTCAACCGCCGGTGCCCGTCGCCCCACCTACCAAGACCCCGAGTTAAAAGTCGCTCGGGCCCAGAGAGAGGGAGAACGACGCCTGAGCGCCGCCGCCGCCGCTCAATTGCTGCTGTCGCCGTTGCCGAGGAAGGGGAGGGGATGAGCAGCGCTATTTCTGATTTGGGGAAGAGGAATGGAAGGAAGGAGACGGGTTTGACGAGAAAAAGGGCTGGGCTTCTTATCCAGCCCATTTCCCAAAATTCCAATTGAACCCCCAGACCTTTGCCATCTTTCGATTGAGCCCCCAGATTACCCAAAAACCTCAATCCAGCCCCAAAACACATTTTATAAAATACTTTCAGTCCAATTTTATTATTATTATTATTTATATTTATTATTATTAATTATTATTATTATTATATTATTATTACTATTATTATTATTATTATTATTATTATTATTATTATTATTATTATCTTTTCTATTATTAGTATTATTATTATTATTAGTATGAATATTAAATATGAAAATACTAATTAAATGCATTTTCTAATTTATTAGGTGACGAGCATTAAGGGGACTTAGGATTCAATACGTGCATTCACTCGACTTTCCACGGCATTTTACGAGGTAGGGACCACCGACTTATCTATGTTCAATTTTACATGCTTAAATCTACGTGCTATGTGTATCATGAAGTTCGATGTTTATAAAATCTAATATAGACGTAGACCTAAAGTTGTCTGTGACCGAAAGTTGTCATCGGGTTCATCCCGGCGTGCTATACCTATTGATTAAAACCAGGGGCCTTATGTGCCTATGACCTAAAGTGTCATCGAGGAAACTCGCCGCGTTTTAGCTGCAGTCAACTGTTTTTCGACGTTAAAATTTGCGAATTCTATGGTTAATTGTGCTATATTTGAGTTGTATGATTTTGCATGGAAATGTCGGTGTAACTATTGAGTACGTTGAGCTCATCCCAAATCAACGACG
Organism: Phtheirospermum japonicum; assembly: GCA_014905375.1. Classification (NCBI taxonomy): domain Eukaryota; kingdom Viridiplantae; phylum Streptophyta; class Magnoliopsida; order Lamiales; family Orobanchaceae; genus Phtheirospermum; species Phtheirospermum japonicum. The sequence continues at coordinate 395,898 of BMAC01000348.1, forward strand.
TGTTTTTCAGGTACAAATGAAGATATCGAATGAAAGGGAGACGAAGAGAGGAATGAAAACTCTTGTTATTGGATTTTTATGTTTTAAACTTGTTTTAGTTTTAAATAAGAGTCAATTTAGACATAAAATATTACGGTTATCAAATTTCCACTGTTGAGAGCTTGATTATTTTTATTATGAATATTCCCGCTGCGTGATTCTTGAACGTTTTGAAAAATGTGCATCATTTACGTTGAATTCATGAAAAATTGGACATTTATTGTGACGCCAAGATTTCTCCATTTAATTATTTTAAAAATATAAATCATTTTTAAACTAAAGTGAAATCGGGGCGTTACAAAGGTGGTATCAGAGCCAAGGTTTTGATTGGTTCTGTAGACTCGTTTCGTTTGTGAAAATCAAAAAGTTTATAAAATAAATATTTGGATTACTTAAATAATCTTCATTCCTCCTCGTCGAACGTTCATCGATATCCTCAAGGTACAAAAGTTCATTGCAATTGTTTAATCATTTATTTAAATTCCATGTTAATTCTATGATTGCATTGTATTGGGTATGGATGTTTATACTATGGCTGTGATTGCTTTGTCTTGGGATTGTTGTTGATGCTATTGGTATGATGAAACTCCAAGGCATGGAGGCTTTCAAGAATTATGGTTTTTCGGAGGTGGATACGGTAGGGTCTTACTTGTTGACCAAGCACCGTTTGTGGCTCTTGGCCAAAGCGGATGGGAGTGCCACTACTGGCCTCGAGGCAGCTCAGCACACGGTAGAGCGACTACCGACGCAATGGAAACTCCGAGGGGACCATTTATGTACTCGACTTGCGAGGATTCAGTTTCCCGGTCCTTATGTCTTAGTCGACTACGAGGATTTCATCCACCATTTAGTGGGAGAGTGGTTGTCTACTTTTCCATTGGAGGAGGTGCCCAAGGAGACGAAAACCACGAAGGAAGAAGTTGGAGGGTCAAAGGAAGAAGCCTCGGCGGTTGTCGCAGAGGAAGAAGAGGAGGACCCCGAGGAGAACCCCGAAGAGAATCCCGAGGAGGAACCTGAAGAAGATCCCGAAGAGGATGATATTGAGGGTGGTGAACCAGCGGCAGAAGAAATCCCCAAAGAAAACCGTGAAGGGGTTTCTAAAGGGAAAGAGAAAGGGGGAGTATGAAGTAGCGTGCTACAGTTGTTATACACTGGGGCATACCACTCCTCGCTGTCCGAGACTTAAGCCACCCAGTGACGACCCCTCGAGGGAAGAAGGCTCTTCGAGGAAGAGAAAGGCAATCGTCATTATAGATTGATGGCCTCTTGCCTTGTTTTGCATTTGACTTTGAGTACCTTATATTTACTATTCCTCGTACGTTGATTTCGTGTTTTGGACTCTATTTTGGACTTTGTTTTGGATTTGGTTTGTTTACTACTTTCTTTTGGTTTGTACGAAGATGATATTGCTACTATCAAGGGAATGGTTGATGTTCTGCTAATTTTTCGCTGAATTCTAGTTTGTGTTTTTCTGTGGTGTGTGGTGGTTACAAGTTACAAATCTTACGACGTGTATTGAACGAGATATATCGTAATTAACCAAGTAAACACTTTGATGATATATTAGGTTATGGCGTCAAACCGAGGAAGAAGAAACGGAAACAGGGTTAATGAAGAAAACCCACCCCACTTCGATCAAACAACCGTTGAGGCTATGGACACGGTTTTCACTAACTTCTTCCAACGCCTTCAAGATAACGGTTTGGGGAATGGAGGTAACAACTCGAGAGCAGTGGACAGTTCCGCCAGTACCGACCACCAACCTTCAACGGGAGAGATGGACCAGATGCAGTGGAAGAGTGGTTCCGGTCACTCGAAAGAATATTTCGAATGATAGCGTGCGACGACGTGCAGAAGGTCACGTGTGCCACTTTTCAGCTAACTGAAGATGCTGACCACTGGTGGGAAGGTTATTGGAGAACCTGTTCAGAGGAGGAGCGAGACGCCTTCACTTGGAACAAGTTCAAGACGGTGGTTATGGAGAAGTTTTTCCCACGCTCGTACCGCGATCAGAAGGAGACCGAATTCCTGAATCTCAAACAAGGGAGTTTAACGGTCACTGAGTACGAGAGGAGGTTTAATCAGTTGAGCCGTTTTGCTACGCACCTAGTGGATACTGATTTAAAGAAATCGTTGAGGTTCAAGAGAGGTTTGAGAGCCCAACTAGCGGGTATCCTTTCAGCACAAGGTGATCTCCCATACTCGGAAATGGTTAAAAGAGCCCAAGACGTGGAGTCAAGTCTTGGAATGGATGAGGTGAAGTCTAAACCCACTGCTTTGGTGGACAAGAGGAAGTGGGAAGGAGGAAGTTCCAACCAAGGCAAACAACAGAAGACGAGTGACGAGAAACCCTTGTGCCAGAAGTGCGGTAGAAATCACCGTGGAGCTTGTTTGCTAGGTCAGGGGAAGTGTTTTCGCTGCCATCAGAGTGGGCATACGGCGCCTTTCTGCACTGTGTTCGGTCAAAGGCAACAAGATGGTGGAGGTCCAAAGCCTAGACCAACAAATGGAGGAAATGCTCGAATGTATGCCATGGCACGCAACGAAGCTGAAGAAAATCCTGGAGTTATAACAGGTATGTTGACTGTCTCAGGAATTCCTGCTTTTGTGCTTTTTGATACGGGTGCTTCGCACTCTTTTGTGTCAAAGAAATTTCATGATTTAACTGAAGTTAAGAGCACTAGAGTAGAGGAACCCTTAGAAGTTGGTTTACCATCCGGAGACGTAATGGTCACGAACTTGATAGATAAGGGAGTAAAGATCGAGGTAGGAGGAAAGAATCTCGAGGCTGACTTGTATGTGATCGAAATGAGAGATTTCGACTTGATATTAGGAATGAACTGGCTCACGAAGTATCAAGCGAAGACACAATGTTGCAAAAGAGAAATAACTTTCAAACTCCCAGAAGGTGGAGAGATCAAGTTCTTTGGAGCCAAGACCAAGACGGTGCCACAAGTGATAACGGCAATGAAGGCCATGAAGCTGTTGAAGAAAGAGAGATGTCAAGGTTTCCTGGTGAACTTAGTGAGCAATCCAGAGGTCGAGGTGACACCGTACGAAGTGCCCATCGTCCGAGATTTTAAGGACGTTTTTCCAGAAGAGCTACCAGGATTACCGCCCAGTCGTCAAGTCGAGTTCACAATTGATTTGACACCAGGGGCAGCACCTATCTCAAAGGCACCTTACAGGATGGCACCGAAGGAACTTCAAGAGCTAAAGGCACAAATCCAAGAGTTATTGGAGTTAGGTTTTGTCCGACCGAGTGTTTCACCTTGGGGAGCACCGGTCCTCTTTGTTAAGAAGAAAGATGGGTCAATGAGAATGTGTATCGATTATAGAGAACTTAATCGACTCACAATAAAGAACAAGWAYYYDTTACCTCGAATCGAAGACTTATTCGATCAATTAAAAGGAGCAAGTGTCTTCTCTAAGATCGACTTAAGGTCGGGGTATCATCAGTTGAAGATCAAAGAGAGTGACATTCCGAAGACTGCTTTCAGAACGAGATATGGACACTATGAGTTTTACTTGGATAAGTTCGTCATAGTCTTCATCGACGATATCTTGATCTTTTCAAAGAATCAAGAAGAGCACGAAGAACACTTACGAATAGTGTTGGGAACACTTCGCAAGGAGAAGTTGTATGCGAAATTCAGTAAGTGTGAGTTTTGGATGGACCGAGTAGTGTTCCTTGGTCACATCGTCACTGCTCAAGGGATAGAAGTGGATCCATCTAAGGTTGAAGCTGTAAATGGATGGGCCACCCCCACGAATGCGAGTGAAGTTCGCAGTTTTCTGGGTCTAGCAGGCTACTATCGAAGATTTATCGAAGGATTTTCTAAGATAGCTGTGCCGATGACTCGACTTACGAGGAAAGGGGAGAAGTTTGTTTGGAGCACGAAGTGCGAGGAGAGTTTCCAAGAGCTGAAGAGAAGGCTCACTTCCGCACCCGTCTTGACAATTCCCGACCCAACGAAGGACTTCGTTATTTATAGCGATGCGTCGAAACAAGGTTTGGGTTGCGTCCTGATGCAACATGGGAAAGTAGTGGCTTATGCGTCACGACAACTCAAAACCCATGAGATGAACTACCCTACGCATGATTTGGAACTCGCGGCCGTAGTTCATGCTTTGAAGATCTGGAGACACTACTTGTATGGAGGCAAGTGTGAGATTTTCACCGACCATAAGAGCTTGAAGTATTTGTTCACTCAGAAGGAGTTGAATATGCGTCAAAGAAGATGGTTGGAATTGGTTAAGGACTACGACTGTACCATTAGCTACCATCCAGGGAAGGCGAATGTGGTAGCCGATGCGTTGAGTCGTAAAGGAGGACTGATGAGTTTACTATCCGAACAAGATAAGTTGGTTGAGGAGTTCGCCAAGATGAAGATCGAAATGGTGATACCTCCAAAGAACACGAAGGGGATCTTAGCATCCTTAGTGGTGCAACCAACTTTGAGAGAAAGGATCAAGGAAACTCAAACTCGAGATGGTTTCATAAGCAAGATGAAGGAGAGAGTGCGAGAAAGGAACCATCAAAGGTTTTGTTTTAGCAGACGATGGAGCTTTGTTTTACGAAGGAAGAATTTGTGTTCCAAAAGACGAGGATCTAAGGAAAGAAATTCTGGAAGAAGCCCATTGTACTCCTTACACTGCACATCCTGGTGGTACCAAGATGTATAAGGACTTGAAGACAGTGTTTTGGTGGAGGAGCATGAAGAGAGACATTGCCACTTTTGTGGGAAAGTGTCTAGTTTGTCAGCGAGTCAAGGCTGAACACCAACGACCGTCAGGTTTGCTTAGACCACTAGAGATTCCGGAATGGAAGGTGGGAGCATATCTCGATGGATTTCGTGGTAGGATTACCGCCGTCGACGAGAGGTAACAAGGCAGTTTGGGTGATAGTAGATCGTTTAACCAAGTCGGCTCACTTTTTACCGGTCAAGATGACCTTCAACATGGAACAATATGCCCAAATCTATATTCGGGAAATTGTTAAGTTGCACGGAGTAACCGGTCTCGATTGTGTCGGACAGAGACACGAGGTTCACTCTCGAACTTTTGA
>BMAC01000348.1:424207-510415 GCA_014905375.1 Phtheirospermum japonicum
GTCGTATTCAATTTCTAAGTTTGTAAAAGTTTGTTAAGATCTTCCTTTTAAACCTTTAATTTAATGCTAAGTATTTATGTTGACTTATTCAATTAAGTTGACTTTGATTTTCCCTCCAATTCCCTAATTCAAATTATTAAGTTTTAATAAGTTAATTAGTTTAAATTGATCGTTTTTAATATTAGCTTTAATTTCCTTTAAATGTTTTAATGTTTTTAAATCTTAAGTTTCAATTTAAATCTTAGTTATAAAATCCGAAAAAATGATTATCGCTTTCTAGGGTTAAATTAGTTTAAGTAAAACCGACGATAAGAACGATAAAGAAAACCAAAAGCCGATCACATCCATCCTCGAGAGACACGACTCGGGACAACTCACCGCACCTACGGTCGACTCCGTACTATTGCGGAGACGATTTCTAGAGCGTCGAGAAATCATCGATCAGGCTACAAAAGGCCAAAAACTCATCCACATTCATCAAACAATCTATAACCCATCCATAGACCAATAATCCCTCGTCCGGTTCGTGACAAACCGGGTCAAGAAGACAATCTCGAACCTCTTGGGGATGACAACCCAAGAGCGTTCTTGAATCGTTCTTCATTTTTATCTTTCCTTTCTAGATCAAAATTTTAGTATTTCAGTTTATAATAGATTGTAGAAGGTTAATTGCTGCTCGGATTTCGGATTCAAGTTTCATACCCTTTAGTTTGGATTCTCGTTAGATCGATGTCAATTTCCTCCGTTAATTAGTAAGTCTCCAACGTCCTATTTCAATTATTCAAATTCGTGTTTTGATTGTATGCTTTTGAGGTGTTTGATATGTTATTGGTGGTGATTAGTTTAATTACAATCTTCGGTGGATGTAGTTGTTACTTTGAACTTGGAACTCACTTGATAATATTGATACTTGGAACTTACTCGATAATATTGGTTGTTACAATCCTCCGTTAATCTTCGGTGTTTGATACTTGGAACTTACTTGATAATATTGATTGTTACTTTCTCAATTGTTCACGGATGTAGTTGTTAACTATAGCTACTTTTTCATTCAATCATGATTAATTCTTGTTTTGGGCTTGTGATATTGGGTTTGTTGATGATTGCTAATTAGAATTTACAAGTCTAGTGCCTGGAATCGTTTAGAATCATCGCTTGGAATTGTAGGGGCGTTTAATCTACACGTTGGGATTGACAATCCTAACTCGTAGACTAAGTGTTCGATAAAATGCCCAAGTGGTCGTGGAGACGATTCCAAGGCCCTAGACCCCCGTTTTATTAATCCCTTAAAAAAGTTTTCAATTTCATTTTAGAAATCATTGTTAAAACTTTTTATAAACATTAGTTAAGTTCTTGCATAGAGATTGGCGCTCTCTTTGCAAGATTAACTTTAAATTGCTCGTAGTATAAATCTTATTTTTTCATTTTAGTTATTACGATTCTCAAACCAAAACCCTTTTGTCCGCATGTTTAGCGTAGCATTTTGTTATTTTCTCGTTCGTAAAAAAAAACACAAAAACTATTTCCGATTAGTCTTCCTCGAGAGTATCGACTCGAGTTAACTTGCTAGTCTACAAGTGACCCCGTTCTCTTGCGGGCGAACTAAAATCTTTTCAAAAGTAGACGCGCGCTGTTTAACTAGATTTTAATTTTGAAAGGACACAAAAAGTTCGACTCAATTAGCGGCGGCATTATCAAATAAAATTGAAAATCTTTTGTTACCTAAATGATACTCGGACAAAATATTGGATATTTTGCGCGAAATATTCACCGCGGTATGCGGATTATTAAACTCTATATGCAATTAAATATTTTTGTAAAGTTCATGATTTATCAATCCAATGGCATGTAATTCCCATATAATTATTATTATGATGGGAATCCGTACAAATATCCAAACATATAGAGACACTATGAGACAAACTATCAAATATTGAAATCCAATTCAACTTATACTCACCAGCCATTTTTTCAATATCGAGAGTAACTTTATTTCGTGAAATCCTAGTGCTAGATGGATTAAATGCACCCCTAGTATAATCTTCATAATGACTACTATGCCCATGATTAAAAGGAAGACCCATAACGGAAATAAATCTTGCAAGAAACTTTCTATGACCACTTTTGCCATATTGAAATAAGTTAGAAAGCTATCAACACCGTATTTGTCGGGACTCTTCTTCTCCATGTGGTATTTTAGCGACCCGTAACCTCTATTATTTTTAGAACCGAAGGTGCAGTGACTCTTACAATAATTGCATTGTGCCCGGGATTCACCATTGACCGTCGTTCTTTTGAAATGCCTGAGATTCACCATTGCCGGCAGTTCGGATTTGTCAGAGGTGGGTAAGTCCTCTTCGAAATTATTTTGATTATTCGCGCCGCCGAAGTTGATTTGATTATACAAGTTTTCAACTACTTCTCCCGTCATCTCATCGGAAACATAATCTCCGGCAATGGCCAAAGATTCTCGTCGAGATCCTTGACCTCAACTTTGACGAGATTCTCGAGGGGTATTGGTATTGATATTATGAGAATAGCTTGCCATTGTAATATTATACAAGAAAATTAAGTAAAACGAGATTAAGAAGAATAAGAATATTATTGACAGTATTTTTTGCACAATGAGCAAATTGAAGCTTAAAAATATAAGAGAAGAAGAAGAATAGTAGAGATGAATTGGTGTGAGAATTGGTATTGCAGAGTGGGTATTTCTAGGTGTCAAAATGAATTTAAAATTTTTTAAAAAACTAGTCGTGTAACAAGTACAGTTTCGGTTAACCTCCAACGGCTAGTTTTTTTTAATCTCAGTCATTGATTTCAAACGGTCTTTAACCGCCAGAACTTTTTTTTTAAACTCCGGTTAACCTGAAATTACGGTTAGCTATTAACCCTAACCGTAACCTAACCGTCAGCATTCGGTTGACGGTTACGTTTTTAACCAGAATCGGCTGTAAACGATTAACCGTAACCGGTCAATCGGTTACTAATCGGTAGTTAAACGGTTAACCTTAATCATTTTAACACTTCTATCCAGAATGCTAATTTTAATATTTCAGAAATAATAAGATAAAAATTTGTACTCAGAAAGGTCAAATGTTTTACACAATGTCCTAAGATGAATAAGCCCGTTAAGCCTCAAACGCACCCAGGTGATTTTGTCCAGGTTCGGTCGAGAAAGCGCATTGTTAACGCTTGACAACGCTCGCCTTCAAAAGGTAGTCGTGGCAGGCCTAGTGTCTGACAAGAATATTGTTTGAAACGAACGTACTGACTGCTCCTGCAGTAACTTCCTTAACAAACAATTTTAACGTTCTTAAAGATCCTCACATGGCAAATGGGGAGTCGATGGTTGTGATCGAAGAATTCTTAGCACTCTAAGAAATCTTCTCCGCAATAGTACGGAGTCGATTGTAAAGCGGTAGGTTTTCCCGAGTCGTGTCTTTCGAGGATAGATATAATCGGTGTTAAGTGTTTTTAATTAATCCCTTGTTATTCTTAATTAAACTAATCTAATCTAAGAAAGCATTAATCATTGGTTTGATTTGAGTTTTGAATTTAAAMGAAGACTTTAATAAAAATAATGAAAATGAGAGTTTWGGGTGTTCGGTTCGTCTCCACGATTAATYARWTTTCGCCGAGCACTTAATCCACGATTCGGGGTTGTCAATCCCAAATTRTCGACMAAGTGTAGGGGTCGTCAATCCCARTTCTCGACAAGTTTCGATTAATGGTTCTAAACRAACTTAAACCCTAAAYCCGTAATTACTAAACTAGTTGCATCAAATGTAAATTAAAGCTTGTTTGAAAGGATTAATAGATGACATTAACTAATCCTAATTAACAACAGTGCATAAATTAAAAATTACTAAACTAAGAAGGYTTGCAAATTGAAAGGGGAATTGGAGGGAAAAACAAAAGTTTTGAAATTGAAAGTGGTCAAAAGCATTTAACTTGAAAGAAAGTCAAATTCACCAAAGAGGAAAGTCCCATTTGGCTTTTGACAACCAAAAGATTGTTTAATTAAAAGAGGTAAAAAGTTTGAAGAGAAATGCATCCATGGAGTTTTTGCAAGAAGAAAAGAGAAACACAAGCTATAGAGCCAAACATTCAAGAATTAAGATGCTATGAAAGACAACAAAATATAAAACCAAATCACCAACACAACAATTTCAACCAAACAAGAGCAAAAAAACAACAATAACAACAGAAGAAAGTAAGGGAAAGAACACTACCAAATTGCATTGAACTCAAAAGCTTCAAATCTATAACAATCTTCCAAAAGCAACCAAGAACCACAAGTGAAGGATATGTCACCTTCTCCCACACTTKCTAACAACACATAAACCTAACTACACTAACTACTAAACTAGCTAAACTACATTAACTAAGGATTTAAACTAGGGTTTATTATTGTAAGGAATGGTAAAGGCTTGGAGGAGATGGAACAAGTCCAAAACCACCTAGGAGAGTTGTTTTTTTTGTGATGGGTGGGAATCATATATGTGTAGATAAGGGTCAAAATAGTCTTTTTTCCGTCAAAATCACACATCCTCAGCATTTCAGTCGATCGACTGGAAGTGCAGTCGATCGACTGACTTGTTCAATTGCCCCAAACTTTCTGCCGAGCAATAGATCGACTGAAATGTAGTCAATCGACTGACAAAAACACGGAATCAGACATCGATGTCTTCATATGAAGTCTAGCCCTTCCTCTTGGCTTTCATTTGGATTTTTATTTGTATCATTTGGAATTTTTCTTCGAGAGTTATGGGCTCCTCACCAAAACCTGCCACAAGCAAGGCCACGGCGAACCATCTCCACTTAAATCTGATTTTTACCATTCTTAAACTAAGAATTTGGGATTATTGTAAACACAAGAGTTTTAGACATTTCTTCCAGATTTCCAATGATATAAGGTGGAGGCAAATGTAACAAGTTGTTTTGTAGTTATGCTTGTATTACGACAACTGAGACATCCACCGAGCGAATGCATGAGGTGACAATGAAAATGGCCACATTTCTCGTCATTTCCGGTTGATACTCGCACCAAAGACATGTCGTGGATTGGTAATGAGTGTCTCGGGTTTGAATCATCTTCCGACCTTGTCGTGGGCCCCTTTGACCAAGGTTGACCTTCAAAACAAAAACTAATAAAAAAAATCTAAGAAAATATAAGAAAAACTACTAAAAACAAAGAAAACACTACAAAATCTAAAACTAACAAAATAGGCCAAAAAAGACTCCTAATACCCATAAATGCAAGCAAAATATATGCAAACACAACACAAAAAGGTAACAAAAATGCGTACAAATCAACCACCCCACACTTAGAATGATTGCTTGTCCTCAAGCAATACTAATCTAGAATTACGAAACTATCCTCAGATAATCATAAACTAATACACACACCTAATTCGAGATGTCGTATGCTACAATGCTTGTTAGCTTGGCTAAAAGGATGACAATGATGCGTTGACAAATAAAGTTTAGATCGACTCCCGAAACCTAAATGTACTAGGTAACCCTCCAAGTCGGTCCCCTCGTCCTTACCCCGGATAAGGTCTATCCACGGTCGAACCGTTAATCGGCTCCCTACTAGCCCCAATCGTCCACAACTCTCTTTAACAAACAAAATCTAAAAAGAAAAAAAAATGTGCAAGGGGTGCACGTTTATTACGTAATAAACTCAAGGATTTATATCGTATCCTTGTTTATTCAACATCATCATTTTTTTTCTTTTCTTTTCCTTTTTTTTTTGGTACCATGAACGTGTGGTACTTAAATAATATATACAATACAACGAGCGTTCAACGACTCCGATCATTCGTTGCTACTAGCAACTTACAATGTTTTCGATCGAGCACATGGAGCAATTGACGACTCCAAAATACAACACAAATATCCTATAGAGAGTATTCGACGATGAGGCTAGTTGAGGCACTAGTTCTATATGAGCTCAAGGATAGCACGAAGCTAAAGCCTAACAAAGTTCCCAACGAGTCAAGTTACCTTAGCACACTAAATCCGATCGAAAATCTAAACTCCTAAGCAATTCATCAAAATCACGTCACTTCGCCAAGGTTCCAAGCAAAAATAACACACACGCTACTCAAATTAACACAAGCAAGCATGCATCAACTTAAAAATCCTAAGACGAACCCTAACCACCACCCCACACTTAAAACCTAGCAATGTCCTCATTGCATATTAAGCTAAATAAAGCGGTAAAAAGTGTAGGGAGAAGAGAACGCCCCTATCTCCGAGCTTGTGTCGACGCGGTTGTGCGTAAGTCCTCTTCGGGAGTCGAGGCAAGCGATCTACAAGAAATGAACAAACGGGGTTTGCAAAAACAAAATACGAATTTTTTTTTTCTTTTTTTGAATTTTCTATTTTTTTGGATTTTCTTTTTTTTTTCTTTTTTTTTTTTACAAATTGGGTTGCCTCCCAATAAGCGCTACTTTAACGTCTATAGCTCGGCTGTTTATACAATTAACGCTATTCGGGATCTAAGAAGAGGTGGCGATCATGCCACGCCTTGGTGTTCTCGAGTAGACACACCGGGTGACAAAAATCACCAAGGCGGGCACGTCGGGCAAGCCGGAAGGTCAATACAACAAAAGAACGGGCTTGCTTCGGTGGTCGGAAGAGGGAGTAGTCGACCACCCAAACGTGATCATCCTAAAATGGGTCGACGTACTCCTTCGTCTCCCCGACCGTAACCTCCACTCTCTCCCCCACTATCTTTTTCACCACCTCTTGATCAAGTAAACAAACGGCGTCGGGTGGTGATAAAAGAGGCTCGATCAACTCCACATCCTCCAAAAACGGCACAACCTCATCATTCTCGCCAAGAGCGAGTAGGCTCGACATTCCAAGTGCCGTTGGAGACCCCAAAAGTGACTCCCCCTCAATTTCCACTACAACCTCTTCAACAAGCACGAGAGGGGTAACGCCAACCTCCGACCCTTTCGCCTCACCTTCTAACTCCACCTCCTTGCACACCTCTTTCAAGAGATCGTCAAAACTCGAATTACCGTCAACGACCGTGGGAACCACCACATCAAAGATGGGCATCTCGTCAAGAAACGGTCTCTTAAGCTCGTCCACTTCATTGGCAATTTGTTCTACTTGAGTCTCCATGCGATCAAGACATTCATCCAATTGTCGAATCACCTCCACGAGCTCGAATGAGAGAGGCTCAAAGTTCGGGAGTTGGGGCATAGATGAATCTTGAAAAAGTGAGGTGTAAGGGTCATCGTTCGGAGTATACAAACTCGAGGTGGGTAGGTCGTAAAATTCGTAGCTCCAAAAATATGAATCATGAATTGGGGGAGCATACGAGTCAAAGCTCGGGTGAGAAGAAGGCGGGGCGAGTTGAGCATATGGATCGTCAAAACCCGGATCAAAAGGACCACGAGTCAGTGCATACGGGTCCATGCTCGGGTTATGGGGATATGAAATTGGGGGAGAATATGGTGGGTTTGGGCTGGAATAATCAAAAGAGTGGGCCCATTCTTTACCGATTGAAGCATACGGGTCATCGTAAGTCGAGGGGACTCGATAGCTTGGGGGAGTGGTGTACGGATTTGGATACTCGGGAGTTTGGATGTAAGGGTTTGGATAATTGGGAGTTTGGATATAAGGGTCGTCGTATGACAAACTAGCTCGGTAGTTTGCCATCCTCGGCCGGATCAATCGAGCGGCGGAGGCATCCTTTGATCGGCGTGAGTGTAGGCGGGCGGCATCGGGCTCCCCGAATGAGTACCTTGCAAATAACACTCAACAAAGGATTACGAGCATCGAAAGTAAAACAACAATTTAAACTAACTACTAACTAAGATAACAAGAGAAATAATTAAAAACACCTCTTGCCTTAATCTATTCCCGGCAACGGCGCCAAAATTTGATCGAAAAATTATTAGCACTCTAAGAAATCTTCTCCGCAATAGTACGGAGTCGATTGTAGAGCGGTAGGTTTTCCCGAGTCGTGTCTCTCGAGGATAGATATAATCGGTGTTAAGTGTTTTTAATTAATCCCTTGTTATTCTTAATTAAACTAATCTAATCTAAGAAAGCATTAATCATTGGTTTGATTTGAGTTTTGAATTTAAAAAGAAGACTTTAATAAAAATAATGAAAATGAGAGTTTTGGGTGTTCGGTTCGTCTCCACGATTAATCAAATTTCGCCGAGCCACTTAATCCACGATTCGGGGTTGTCAATCCCAAATTATCGACCAAGTGTAGGGGTCGTCAATCCCAATTCTCGACAAGTTTCGATTAATGGTTCTAAACAAACTTAAACCCTAAATCCGTAATTACTAAACTAGTTGCATCAAATGTAAATTAAAGCTTGTTTGAAAGGATTAATAGATGACATTAACTAATCCTAATTAACAACAGTGCATAAATTAAAAATTACTAAACTAAGAAGGTTTGCAAATTGAAAGGGGAATTGGAGGGAAAAACAAAAGTTTTGAAATTGAAAGTGGTCAAAAGCATTTAACTTGAAAGAAAGTCAAATTCACCAAAGAGGAAAGTCCCATTTGGCTTTTGACAACCAAAAGATTGTTTAATTAAAAGAGGTAAAAAGTTTGAAGAGAAATGCATCCATGGAGTTTTTGCAAGAAGAAAAGAGAAACACAAGCTATAGAGCCAAACATTCAAGAATTAAGATGCTATGAAAGACAACAAAATATAAAACCAAATCACCAACACAACAATTTCAACCAAACAAGAGCAAAAAAACAACAATAACAACAGAAGAAAGTAAGGGAAAGAACACTACCAAATTGCATTGAACTCAAAAGCTTCAAATCTATAACAATCTTCCAAAAGCAACCAAGAACCACAAGTGAAGGATGTGTCACCTTCTCCCACACTTGCTAACAACACATAAACCTAACTACACTAACTACTAAACTATATAAACTACATTAACTAAGGATTTAAACTAGGGTTTATTATTGCAAGGAATGGTAAAGGCTTGGAGGAGATGGAACAAGTTCAAAACCACCAAGGAGAGTTGTTGTTTTTTTTTTTTTGAATAATGGGTGAGAATCATATATGGGTATATAAGGGGCAAAATGGTCTTTTTTTCCGCCAAAATCACACATCCTCAGCATTTCAGTCGATCGACTGACTTGTTCAAATGCCCCAAACTTTCTGCTGAGCAGTCGATCGACTGACAAAAACACAGAATCGGCCATTAATGTCTTCATATGAAATATATCCCTTCCTCTTGGCTTTCATTTGGCGTTTGATTTGTGTCATTTGGAATTTTGCTCCTAGAGTTATGGGCTCCGCACCAAAACCTGCCACAAGCGAGGCCACGGCAAACCGTCTCCACTTAAAGCTGCTTTTTACTATTCTTAAACTTAGAATTTGGGATTATTGCAAACACAATAGTTTTAGACATTTCTCTCAACTTTCCAATTATATAATGTGGAGACAAATGTCACAAGTGGTTTTGAAGTTATGCTTGTATTACGACAACTGGGACATCCACCGAGCGAATGCATGAGGTGACAATGAAAATGGCCACATTTCTCGTCATTTACGGTCGATACTCGCACCAAAGACATGTCGTGGATTGGTAATGAGTGTCTCGGGTTTGAATCATCTTCTGACTTCGTCGTGGGCCCACTTTGACCAAGGTTGGCTTTCAAAACAAAAACTAATAAAAAAATCTAAGAAAATATAAGAAAAACTACTAAAAACAAAGAAAACACTACAAAATCTAAAACTAACAAAATAGGCCAAAAACGACTTCTAATACCCATAAATGCAAGCAAAACATATGCAAACGCAATACAAAAAGGTAATAAAAATGCGTACAAAAAAGTACAAATCAGGTTGTTAGCACTCTTACCATGGCCAATAAGGACATGGGGGAGCGCTCTTCCAATAATGATCTTACCTCAGATAAAACCAAGGTTGCTGCCCATTCTGGTCATGCACAACCCAAAACGTCAGCTTCGGTGCCACCTCGAGACATACAATCTAAAAGTGGCGAGCCGATTTGGAATATCACGGGGTCGATTGGAAAGTCAACCGAACCCCCTGATGACCCATATAATCTGCTCTTTTAAGTAAAGAACGAGATGCTCAGTCGTCTACCTTGTTGCATGGGACAGTCGCGACAAAATTAAGTTGGGTCGATGTTTTGGACGACGATGATGAAATTGAGAACATTCATGATTTTTTTGAAAAATCAGACTTTGATAGTGCAAGTCGATGCACCTCATATTTTTTTTCCGCAAGCAATGGTTCCACTTCACATTCGAATATACTGAAGAGTAAGATTGGCGAAGTCTAGAAGATGGCTTTACATCCTTTTAAATTCATTACTGATAGTCCTTCTCGAGCTCTTAGGAGCATGGTCAGTGTCGCCTGGAGGCGGAGCCACCCCAATGGCTGGGGTGGGCTCCAGCTCATAGTTAATTTTTTATTATTATTATTATTTTCAATCGATAGTTTAGAAAAAAATTAAAAAATAGCTCAATTTAATTAAATTAGCACATGTTAATTTTATTGTAATCTAACTCTATTTAAATTATTTTAGCCCAAACTCATAAATTATATCAATGATGGATGGTAATTTAAAAAAGAAATTGCATTAAAGGAGAGTTTATCGAAACTAATTCAATAATTAATAAATTTTATTTTATGAAAAACTGCATGGTAATATTTATTCTTATTCGTATCACTATTAAATAATTAAAATTAACATAAAATATTTTATAAGTATTTTCTAAAGGCACAATTTTTTGGCTTAAAAAGAAGTTTTTCAAATATTCTTGAGTTAAATTGACTGTTTTGTTGTTATTTTAGGTCTCGTATCGAGAAAGTACAAGCCATTTTTTTTAAATGGCACTTTCATAACTAAAATTATTTTCGAAAATTAAATGGTTAATATCACCCATTAACATTTTTTTTATTAAAAATATTTTATTATATTATGGTTTTGGTTTCATACACACACACGTGTGTGTGTATTCTGACCAACCTAGGATGCAAAAAAAATCCTGCCTACGCCCTAATCCTGCCTACGCCCTTGGTGTCACCTGTAACTCATAGGCCGACACTACTAATAAGAAGTGATTATCCATCCCAAAAGTTCATATTCTAAAGAATCTCTATAAATGATTTCTAATTTCACGCAAATAGTTAGTCTTTATTGTTAATTGTGGTTTTCTTTTTTTACCTTCTAAGCCTCACTGAGTGTCTTGTTTTATTTATGCGAAATGACTTTGTTGTTATCAGTAACCTATTATTTTCTTCTTATTTATATACTTTTTATTTACTTAAAAAAAGAAGGTTTTACACAACGTGTAACATGCCCAACTAGGGGAAAAGGAAATTTAAAATGATCTACCATTATTTTAGTCATAATAACAATGAAAACAACAAGAATGCACTGTTTATAATGTGTTTTTCATTTTCTCTTCAAATAATATGATATGATTAATGGAAATATCAAGTAGTGTCCCCCCTCCCCCCAATATTTTGAAAACCGAACCAGACATCGAACCGAATCAATAATTAGTTTACTGGGTCTTTGGTCCGACAGGTTGAACCATTTTTAAAAAATCGGTCATCAAATCGGACTCCTATATATATATATATAATAATAATAATTATGCAATATAAATAGCAACAATATTAATATCATATATACCACGTACAATTCTGTTATCCAATACATCAATTCAAAACCAATCTCATTTTGTATGAATTTATTATGATAACAAAAATTTCTGATCATTTAAACAATCTTGAAATAAAAAGTTTGCATATAATGAATCTTGATCATTTAAAACTTAAAATCATTTAAAATTTTAATATCAATTAAATCAATCTTGATGTTAAGTTGATATTTGGAATAATTGAAACTATCTATTTTTTATTTATTTTTACTAATAATAATAATAAAAAAAAAAAAAAGATTAGAACCGATTTTTATTGGTTTACTGGTTCACCAATTTTAACCGGTTCTTGCCGGGTGGCTGGGTCATTAGCCACCTGGACTAAGTAAAAAATCGGACCGGACTCGAACCGGTTCCCGATTAACCCAGTCGAACCGACCGGTCCGGTTTTCAAAACACTTCTCTCCCCCACCCCCACACTTCGCTTTAAGCATGAGGTGGGATAGGAAACTTTTGTTTTCATCTTTTTACTTTATCCTATTATTTTTAGGTTTATACCGATAATCGACTGATATTTATATAACTATTACAATTACCTTTCTTTTAGTTAGACACCGATAAATTAAATTTGAAAACTTTGAAAAGCAAAACATACATTTTAGAATATCTCTTGCGGTTACGTTCTAGAATGTCATCCAGTAGCATTTTCGTAATAAAAATGTAGTATACTAGAACAATTTTTACAATATACGTTCTAAATAATTGAAGACTGAGCATATCTAGTACGTACCTGTATATTGTTCTAAAAAAGTAGTAAACCCATTCTAAAATGTTAACCTTTTAGAACGTATATTTTAAATACGTCTAGCATATTAAATCATCTAGAACATATATACGTTCTTGTATATGTACTTATTTAGAACGTATGTTGTATTATACGTTCTAGAAATTCATAAAAGAAAATTTAAATAAAAAATCACTCTCTGTCATTTCCATTTTGCCTTAAATTTGTAACTTCAACTGCTTCGTTAAATGGTTCTTCATCATCGGCTTCTCCAAAATCAACATCGGCTTCTCCAAAATCAACATCAGCTTCAAAATCTGAAAAGTTTAGTGTATCCACAAAAGACTCATCTCCAAACGGGCCCTTTTTTCGAGCCCTCAAGACACCTGAGCCGCCGTACAATTATGCTCTGGTAAATTCAAATGGCAATACCTTTGTGCGATTCGTACAGTCCACTGAGTCCCCATCCAAAGAGTAAACGAATTTAGATTTAGAAGATGTTTGATGTTTTTCGTTTGTGTTTTGGTATGAGAATTTGCATAATTAGGGTTGCACGCATGAACTTATAAACCTCCACCACACACAACCCTAAGCTCATTTCTGGACAGAGGAGAATTTTTGGCCATGTTTCTAGCCCACAAAACCACAGTAATGCCTTTTTTATCTTTGTCTCTGTTTAAACACAGTCTTCTTACTCTTCCATTCAACAACCTCTCTCGTTTCTCCCCTAAATCCCAATTTAGTGTTTTTTCAACTAGCTCATCTCCTCTTAATCGGATTAATAATGGACTGTGAAGGGCCAGATTTTCTGCCAACGCCACTGAATTTACCGAAACGCCCACTGCTCTGACGCCGGGTGAATCTAGAGATAACAATGCTTCCAAGGGTAAAATCATCCTTCCCACTAATAGGTCGTCTGAGAGACTTCGACACGCGATAAAATCCTTGCTAATTTCTTCCAATCAAGTGCTTAGAAACAAATCCGAATAATAAATGGCTATAGGAGTTATTTTGTGCTTCTGAATTTATCAAACACCTCTGTCAGTGTTTTGATTTTATGAGCTTGAATGCACCAATTATGAAAATTGAAAGAGGTGTTGGGTATTAACTCTGAATATCATGGATATATTTTTCAATTGGGTCTTTGAGTACAATGTACTATTGAACGAACAAGTTTTCTATATCACATTTTAATTCTTAATAGATTGATTGTTCTAGAGGTTTACTTGAGTTAGTCCATCTGTTTGAAAATTATCAAAGTAGTTAATAAAATGTTCCGAGGATTCACCATTTTATTTATATATTATTCCTTGTACGGAACATTGGTTCCAATTTGGCTATTGAGGAGGTTGAGCGTGCTATTACTGCAACATATGTCGAAGCAACTAGTTTCGAGAATGGCATCGGTCTTGTGAAGTTAATTGGGAGATACAATGATATGTTTTTTTCTGTTGGTTTAATTTATTTTAATTGTTTATTTGTTTTCTTCCATGAATTAGACAACCCTCATTTTTCTTTTATTTTCACTGTTTTAATATTTTATTGTGATTCTTAAGAACTATAATTAGTTTAAAGTATCTGAAACTTTTTTTCCAATATTTTTCGTAAACTAAAAGCATTAAAATTATCGGGTTTTTTTTTAATTTGATGGTAGTTTGGTATATTTTACTTGTTGGCTGGGTTTTATGTTTCCAGATGTAGCAGATTTCGTACGCCTCAAAAGTAATCGAGGGATAGTATGCCTAAAAGTCATATATTGTACGAATTAATGTCGATAAACAATTATGCTATTGATTAAACTTGAGACACTCGAGTCTTTTGTGTTCCATGTGCTCATTGGCAGAAATCTTGTCGACCCCGCTCAGCTGGTCCATAGCATGAAATAAAGCATCTACTTCTCCTTTACGACGCCTTTTCTATATTACACGAAAAGTAGAAATTTACATTTACATGATTTCTTTGTTATATGAATGTGAGTGACAAATTTTGTTTGTTTGACCTCTGTAGGTCATTAGTGGCCATTTGGGATGAGTGCGGTCTGTTTCTGTTGACACAAGTAATACTTAGTATTGAACGGGATCTGCTGATCGCACAATCAAGGTTAATAATTACCTTCTTTTTTTTTAAAGCAACTCACCTTCTTCGAAGAAAACTAGAAAATTTAGAAAGAGTGAAACAGGAAAATGAATAATTTCTGCTACTCCTATATGATGTGCAATTTATTTATAAGTATCTTCTACATACAAAATTTCTTTGAAATATGTGTTTTCAGAAATACTAAAAAACTTATCACTTGCGGTGTTTGGATAATTGTGTTTGGCATCAATCTAGACATTGGTCAATGAATCAATCAACAACCATATATGCTAATCATGATTGGTGGTATGAAATTCTTTGGAGTGCTATTTTGGTCTCAAGCAACTGTGGAGTTCTTATTTAAAATAGCAAGGTGTCTTATTTCACTATTAAAAAAGAAAAGAAAAAAAAAAGGCTGAATTTTGTGGTGTTGCAGCTGATGGATCATGGGATTGAGCCAGAGTTTATGAACAGGGTTGAGAGGCTGACATATGTTCACTCTAATTATAAAAAATAAAATAATATTATCAGCACTTTACCTAACAAATCCCTCGTTCTAGTGTATTTGTAATTTTAATACTTAACTGTCTTTTATAATTTAGCTAGACCTGAGCAGTAATTTTTGTAATTAAACCCTATAAAATGGACATATTTTGATACCGAATTATTTTATCTATTTATTATAAGTAGTCTTACGAGTTTCAAGTTGGAGCTATACATGGAAAAGAACGAAAACATGATTTCGTAGACAACCCAAACGGTTTGTTCTCAGCACAGTCTGCACCAAAACCTCCGAAAGTTATGTACACATTTACTGAGGGGATGAAAGTTGGCGGGAATGTAACTCAAACATTTATAGGACTTTTATTTTTCTTTCTTTATTTCTTTTTATCTTTTTCATTTTTCATTTTATTTTATTTTTTGTTATGATACGCAGAGTTGTGATTATTCCTCCAGAGCCTGGGTACAACCCTAAAGGAATGAATGAAATTTCGGTAATGCTTTTTCACAATGTGACGCAGCTAGAGCGTATGAGTGCAAGAGATAATATGCTTAATAACACAACTTTATTCAATAATAATCTGTTTTTCCAAGAAGGATTACAAGAGTTAAATAGTAAAGGGTGAAAGGTAGATTCAATGGTTCAAACTCTAAATTTCCGCAAAATAATAAAAGGCTTATTAATTAGATGCATGAATTCAAACTCTAATAAAGGCTTGACATGCATTAGAATATTAATTGGTGATGCATGAATGGGAATATCAAATGGTGGTCTCTTCTCCATCATTCCCTCCCCCATCGGAATGATTCGTCCTCGAATCTGGATGGGTCTCTTCTTCAGCGGCGTAAGGGATTAAGTGCTTAATGTTGAAGACAGACGAGGTACGCAAATTAGGTGGAAGGCGAAGGCGATATGCATTTGGGTTTATCTTCTCCATAACTTCAACCGGGCCAATCTTACGGGATGCGAGCTTGTTGTATTCGTGAGCCGGGAAGCGATCCTTCGTCAGAACTGCCCAAACAAGGTTGCCAACATCAAACTCCAAATGACGACGCTTGCTATCCGCATATTGTTTGTAGCGGGCATTGCTCTCAATAAGGTTGGCTCAGGCTGCTGCATGGACAGACTGGATGTTGGCCCAAAAGGAGGAAGCACGATCATCCACGTGAACCCCAGATGGCAAGGGCATAAGGTCGACGGGGCCGCGAGGAATGCGTCCATAGACGATGCGAAAAGGGTAGAAACCTGTACTGCGGTTAATGGCCGAATTGTGGGCAAACTCGGCTTGGCTGAGCTTGACGTCCCAAGTCTTGATGTTGTCTCCAACCAAACAGCAAAGGAGATTGCCCAGAGAGCGGTTGACAACCTCGGTCTGCCCATCCATTTGTGGATGGTAAGCACTACTAAAGTGAAGCTCCGTGTTGGCCAAGCGTCATAGGGTGCGCCAAAAGTGGCTAAGGAAGCGAGTGTCTCTGTCCGAAACAACGTGGGCAGGCCATGCAAGCGATAAACATCGCGAAAGTACAACTGAGCAACATGAAGGGCATCCGTCGTCCGTTTGCACGGGATGAAGTGGACCATTTTACTAAACCTATCCACCACGACGAAAATAGAATCGAAGCCTCGTTGGGTGCGAGGCAAGCCGAGGACGAAATCCATGCTAACACCAATCCACGGACCGTCCGGAATAGGCAAAGGCCGGTACAGACCGGCATTGGTGGCCGAGCCCTTTGAAACCTGACAAGTGTGGCAGCGCTCAACGAAGCGGGCGACGTCACGCCGCAGGGACGGCCAGAAGAAACGCTCATGGAGAAGGCCAATCGTTCGATTCCTGCCCACATGGCCAACTCCGTGGAGCTCCTGGATAAGGCGGAGGCGTAGGCTACAAGAAGGGATGCACAACCTGCTGCCGAAAAATAGAAAGCCGTCCGAGAGAGAAAGAGAATGGGATCCCGACCCGAGAAAGGAAAATGCTATCAGCTCCGGAACCTCTCGATCAAGCGGTGAATTTAGATGCAACCCCATTCTGCACCTGAGATAGTACCTTCGAAAAATAAGGATCGGCAGTATAGAGAGCTGGAAAGTCATTGAAACCAGGAACGGAAACCCGCATTTCCACTAGCAAGGCCGAACGACGGCTGAGGGCGTCAGCGACCCGATTCAAGGAGCCTGATTTGTGACGAATAACAAAATTAAATTGTTGCAAGTACGCTGCCCATGAGGCGTGACGAGAAGACACATTATCCTGACTAGCCAAGTACTTGAGAGAGTCATGGTCTATGAACAAAACAAACTCCCGTTTAAACAAATAGTGGCGCCAATGGCGGGCTGCTCGAACAACCGCATAGAACTCCACATCGTAAGCACAATAACGAGAGCGAGGGCCCGTGAGTTTCTCGCTGAAGTAGGCAATGGGACGACCGTCTTGGCTAAGAACGGCACCGATGCCAACCTTTGAAGCGTCACTGTGGAGCTCAAATGGGACGTTAAAGTCTGGCAGAACCAATATAGGGCCGAAATGAGCTTTTGTTTGATGCAAGTGAAGGCAGCGTCTGCGGCCTCAGTCCAAAGGAAAACCTTACCCTTCATGCAATCAGTGATTGGGGCCATAATTGAGCTAAAGTGATGGATAAAACACCGGTAAAATGAGGCCAGTCCATGAAAGCTGCGGACGGCAGTGATGGTAGTGGGAGTAGGCCAATCCCGAATAACCTTGACCTTGGAGTCATCAACCAAAATACCTTCTGCAGAGATGCGAAAGCCCAAAATAATAACGGAAGTAGTGATAAAAAACACACTTATTTGGGGCCCCAAAAAATTTCTCCTCCCGGAGGATATGAAGGACCTGGCGTAGGTGCTCCAAATGGGCAGCTTCAATTTGGCTGTAGATAAGTATGTCGTCAAAATAAACGACAACGCAAGTACCAATAAGCGGGCGGAGAGCCTGGTTCATGACGCGCATGAAGGTGCTTGGAGCATTCGAGAGACCAAAAGGCATGACGAGCCATTCAAACAGGCTTTCTCTAGTCTTGAAAGCCATTTTCCAGTCATCTCCCAGCCTGATCCATATTTGGTGGTAACCGCTGCGTAAATCGAGCTTGGAGAAGGTCTTGGAGCCACATAATTGGTCAAGTAGATCATCCAAGTGAGGTATAGGAAATTTGTATCTTACTGTAATTTTATTGATCGCCCGACTATCGACGCACATACGCCACGACCCATCTTTCTTTGGAGTGAGCAAGGCCGGAACGGCGCACGGGTTTAAGCTCTGCCTTATAAGGCCACGGGATAACAAATCTTCAACCTGCCGCCGAAGCTCTGCATGCTCAGAGGGGCTCATGCGGTAGTGAGGTCTGTTGGGCAACGAAGCCCCTGGGACGAGGTCGATCTGGTGCTGAATATCCCCGAGTGGAGGTAGAGCAACAGGGAGCTCGGTGGGGAAGACATCAATAAATTCAGCCAAAAGGGATTGAGCCACTGGAGAGACGGTGGATGAAGGGAAAAAATCGTGTGCGACAAGCACGAACACCGATGAATCAGGAGACAGTTCTCGCTCGAAGGTTGCTCGAGAGAGTAGTGAAACCAGCGGTGTCGAGGCGGGGGAGGTGCTGGCGTGCAAGAAGAATACAACACAAACTTGGACCCATTAACCACAAACGAATATTTATTCAGGAAGCCATCATGCGATACTTGCCGATCAAATTGCCAAGGACGCCCCAACAACATGTGGCAGGCATCCATGGGTACTACATCACACCAAATTGTGTCGGAATAAGTGCCACCCACGGAAAAAGGAACTTGCACTCGATCAATAACCGCCACCTTAGTAGTATTATTTAGCCATGCAAGGCTATAAGGATGAGGGTGAGAGGAGAGGGGAAGAGCCAATTTTGCAACAGCATCACTAGAAATAACGTTTTCACACGCACCCGAGTCGATAATGAACTTACAAACTTTTCCTTTGATGGTGCAGGTGGAGTGAAAAATGCAGTTCCTTTGGTCCGACACAGAAGTGATCTTTGGTGAGCAAAACGCCTGCCGTAATACCAAAAGGGGTCCAGTATCACCCTTTAAGTGGGTTTCCAAGGCAGTCGGGATAGGGTTATCATCAAACATCGGAGGTGTTTCAAACAGATCAGGAGAATCGCCCTCAAGCAAGAGACTAGTGCGGGAACTTCGGGGATGGGGGCAGGCTGTCATGCGATGGCCCGGATCACCGCAATTGAAGCAATGATCCTGGAAGGATGATCGTGGTCCAATAGCAGGGGTCGGAGAGGTTCAAGGCATTATAGAACCCGCTGACGGAGTGACAGGGGTCTTCGGAATGGTTGTAGAGGGCGGTGGTGGGTTAGATCGTCGATCAGAGGGTAGAGTGTCATAACTCGACCGTCGGTTGAACTTGACCTCCAAAGTGACCGCATGGCTATGGGCTTCACTTAGAGACGAAGGGCCAATCAAGTTTATCAAGTCTTGAAATTAGAGGCGAAGGCCCCCAATATACCGTAAAACAAGTTGCGCCGGCGTTTCCCGATTGTCGATGCGCGTGAGGAGTTGATAGAATTCCGTAGTGTAAGCGTCGACAGAGCGCGGGCCCTGGCGCAGGCTTTGGGATTTCTGGTATTGCGTGCTGTCATAATTCAGAGGTAGGAATTCAACGTTCAAAAGGGATTTGAATTCCTCCCAAAGGGTGATCTCCCTTTGGTTACGGCGGGTACGGGAAACTTTTAGATGACGCCACCAAGCGGCTGCTCGGGCTCGAAATCGGGCCGCAGTAAGAGCAACACGCCGTGCAGGGGGGACGGATTTGAAGTTCAAGAGGTCCTCGGCAGTATGGATCCAGTCAAGGTAGTCATCAGGCGAGCCCACGCCAGTGAACTCGGGAATATCCAAGCGGAAACCCGATTCCCATCTGTTGTCAAGGGCTAGTTGTCGGCGATGGTGTTGAGCGAAGGGGTTGTCATATGTCACCGTGTATTCGTCGTCCGAGGCGGCCAACTGTTCGGACGCGTCGTCTTAAGATTTGGCATCTGGAGGAGTGCGAGGGTTGCCCTGAGGGCGATTTTCCTAGAATTCCGCCCGCAATGATTCAAGGGCGGAAGTGAGGGCAGCGACTTGGTCGCGGAGGATAGCAATCTCTTGGGTGTCACATCTGGGCGGCATCGTGCGGTCCCGGAACTGACTCCGAATACCAACTGACGCAGCTAGAGCATATGAGTGCAAGAAATAATATGCTTAAGAACACAACTTTATTCAATAATAATCTGTTTTTTCAAGAAGGATTACAAGAGTTTAAATAGTAAAGGGTGAAAGGTAGATTCAATGGTTCAAACTCTAAATTTTCGCAAAGGAATAAAAGGCTTATTAATTAGATGCATGAATTCAAACTCTAATAAAGGCTTGATAAGTAAATGCATGCATTAGAATATTAATTGGTGATGCATGAATGGGAATATCAAATGGTGGTCTCTTCTCCATCACAATGTCAATCGATTTAAAATATAGTTGTAAATAAGAATTTAAGTCGATATATATAACACATTGAACATGTAAATATAAACTAAAAGGTTTTTTTCTTATTTATTTATGTTTTCCCTGTTTCCCTTATTCCATTTTCACCTAAGTTTCATTTCACTTTATATTTTTCCGCCTATCAGTTGGGTCTTGGGTTTCTCGAGCAATATTCCATTACAATACACCCTTAAAAGCACTTTTACAGGCCATCTGTCGAGAATATTTACTAACTTTTTTATTTCAAATTCTTTTTCCAAATTCGAGAAATGTCATTTTTTTGATTTTATTTTCTTTTGCTCAAAAATGAATTATGCAATGCAATCGCTATATTTTCTGAGACGTTTCTACCAATTAATCGATTAAACGTTTCTACTCCACTTAATTGTGCTTCGTTGTGGTAATTCCAATTGAAAGCCTCGTTGTGAACTTATCCACTGATGGGTTTGTGTATGGGTGTTTATGAGTTTGCCTTCTGGTCTTCAATTTCCTTGTGAAACCGAAACCCTAATCGAAACCCCTGTAAATAGAGCTGTTAATTTATTTGCCTTTAGTTTATTTGAAGCTGCATTTTTTGATCCTTTTGTTATCATACCCCATCCTATCCTACTACAGTAGTTAGTTAAATAACAACATTTTTCAAAAATATTTATTAGTATGCATGTAGCACACCACGGGAAAGTCATTAGATGGGTTCACATTTAGGTCGTTCATTTATGATTCTGTCATTCAAATTGTTTTAATTTCCATAGGCTGAATCTTCCTACCTATTCTTACATTGAACAAATATAAACTTCATCCAGACATCCGTAAACAATTTCGGGATCAACAACAATGGCTAAAGCATATTCTTGTGAGATAGACGTGGTAAGTTTCTGCAAACAATTAAAATGAAAATTATGAGTAATTTGGTTCATTTACTAAGCTTGTCATTTTTATGCATTCGAATAGATTTAAGTTACCGAAACATAATGGAATATTATGCAAAACCCTGGACCCGGTGACGATCCTATCGCATATGATCAAGACGAGCACGTTTCAACTACTGTTTGGGAGGGACAGGCATTTTTCCTACCCAATTTTATCTTCTTTGAACTTGCTTTATAGTCGATTCATGGTTTAAAACTCGTAATATGTAAACAGAAACGAGATGCACTCAAATATCATGAGCACACCTCTAAGCTCGACCGTTAAATAGTTTGAGAGGATTTTAAAAGATCATAGTTATGAACTTACATATTTTGCTATAATTATTTTTCATTAGTGATAAATGTCTTAATTTTATTGAATTTTGGTGTATTTTTGTTGATATAATTAATATATTCACAATATTTATTATTAGTGATTATGGTGTATTCCTGCTTTCATTTCATTTTAAAAAAATTTAAACTTTCTAGAACGGGTCTTGTATGACCCGTTCTAAAAAACAACACTTTCTAGAAGGTAACGTTGTATACCTGTTTTGTAAACTGTACTACTAAAAGGTATTTTTCAATAACCGTTCTGGAAAATAAGTTTTCTAGAAGATATTTTTCAATATCATAGACTTTCTAGAAGGTAAGTTTTGAAATCTGTTCTAAAAATAAACATTTTAGAACGGATTTCTAAAACCCGTTCTGGAAAATGGACTTTTTAGAAGGTATGTTTTGAAATCTTTTCTAGAAAGTTGTTCCTAGAACGAGTTTGATGAGTAAAGGACTGGAAAGACGACTTTCTAAAACGGGTAACTGAACGTTCTAAAAAGTCTGACTTTCTAGAACTGCTGAAAAAATAGTTCTAGAAAGTCAGACTTTCTAGAACAGTTGTATCTAGAATGCTTCAATATCCGTTCTAGAATATATTTGTTGCACTAGTGAGGAATTACACGATTTTCAATGGATTATAATTTATTGAAAAGTAATTTCTTTTTTTTTTCACTATGACATCACTAGAACGAGTAGAAGATATACACATAGTGTAGGTCTGTTGTTAGACCGCTCTCATTATATAAGATCACTTTTTAACAATTCGACCCGTCCAACCCATCTATTTAATAAAATTAAAAATTATTAATTTTCTATTTCTCTCTCCTACACAAGAACACACACATAAGTATGCTTCCCCCATCGTCGGACTCCGGTCGCCACTACCACCTGCAGCTCTTCAGCCGTCGTCACCGGCCACCACTGTCGCCGATCACTCGGAATATTCTTTTACAAACTAAATATCGTTGGAAGCGTCTCATTCCCCCATTTAGATTTGAAATTAGATTTACAATCTAATACTCAATTCACCGTACATATGAGGTCAAAAGTTACAATATCATAAACTTTGACCTCCGATTTATATCGATTCATTAGGCAAATTCCAATCAATTACTACCTTTTATCTTCTCAATCACAAATTCAGCTAAAAGTTAAAAATTAATAATATTACAGACTCAGTTTAAAGTATCATATATTCAATTAAAAATATCATAAAATGGACATTATAAGTTTTTACATCTATTTAAAAAAAAATTAAAGTATCATAAAAATATTGTTAAAATATTACAAAATAGTTAACTATCACATTATCTATAATCTTTTTCCCTTATATCAATGCCTATTGCCCTTAGAAAATTAAAAGTATCACAAAAGTTTAATTACGTATCACAAAACATATTAAAAGCATCACATATTTTTTAATACATTTTTTTCATTTTGTAATACTCGATAAAGACCTATAATATATTGTATATGAAACTAAAATTGTAATATTTTTAACTCAAGTTGTGATACTTTTACTGTGTTTTCTGATACTACATAAACTATAATATGTAATACAATTAACTAAAGTTGTAATACGTTTAAATAAATTTGTGATACTATTATAATAATTTGTAATACTTTTACAATAATTTTTAATATATTTATATGAAAATATCATATCAAATTATAATACTTTTGCATGAGTTCGTAAAACTTTTAACTAATTTTGTAACACTTATAAGTTCATAATGTAATTTATTATAATATTTTTATTCATAACTATAATACTTTTAGTTCAAGCTCTAATACTTAATCACAATTTTCTTTTTCTCAAAATGGGAAATCATAAGTTAATGTTTGGTTTTACGGGCTCTAAAGATCATGAGCAAGTTTCATAAAAAACCATCACTACGAAATTACAAACCCCACAATAAAAAATTTACATGCCAAGTCATCATCATCAATCAAACCACTCAATATGTGGAAATTAAAAACATTCTCTTTATAACATAAATTTTCTATTTTCAAATTCATTTTAAGCATATATAATTAATTTTCTTATCAGGCATTGTACAAACATAAAAAACATATATATTAAAAAAAAAAACTGTTGCCCGTTCCAACCCCACACACACACTCTCTTATCAACAACACCTAAACACCACACACACGGCCGGCGGCTGAAAAGCGAGGGATAATGACGGGAAAAGTAAAATCTACCGTCGTCGGAGTGCTGATTTTGGCATCAGTTTGAAAAATATAAATCGAAGAAATCATAAATTGCAACGCAATGAGTTAAGTTGTGGTTTTCGATTCGTAATTGGCCTGATGAATCGTTGTAAATTAGAGATGAAAGTTGATAATTTGTGAAATTTGACATCCAGTCTACTGTGATCGTAACACTCCATTGTAAATACAGTTTCGTGTTTAGAACTAGGGAATTAAGACGATTAGATGATATAATTTTATTTAAATTTCGTTGTCGAAGGATGGGGGCCGACGCTGAGGACATTGACCAGCAGGGCATAAGTGCGAGAGAGAGAGAGAGAGAGAGAGAGGAAAAGGGAAGCTGGGTGAAATGAATTCTGATAATTTTTTTATTATTATTTTTTTAGTTAGGGTTAAGGATGGGAGTGTGAACGGTTTGAAAAAATAAACATGATAAAAAATAATTCCATATTATGATATTAATCTTACCCAAGTAATTGTTATACGTATATATTACATCTATATAATTGTAGATAAAACAATAAACCATATAAAGATAAAAAGTTTGTTTGATGAACAATTGAACGAGTACAGTTGTTCATAGGTTATTCATCCCATATATTCTAAAAAACTTGACAAAAAGAAAATTATTAATCAGATCGTGGTAGTTGATTAGGATTAAAATACTTATATTTAAAAAGGCTACATATTCTAGTTTCTTTTTTCTTTTTAATTCTCCATTATGATTGGAGAAATTGATATCCATTGTTTTTTTCTTCTGATTTTTATTTTTTTATAAAGAGCGCGAATCTACGCACCCCATTTTTTTATTAGTCATTAAAAGAAAATTTAATTAAAATATTAAAATTATCCTTAAACTTTAAACACCTCAACTTTATCTTCTTCAACCCTCTACCTCCACCCTCTTCCGCCGCCACCGCCACCACCTCTGTTGCCGTCACCACAGCCGCCGGCAAACTATGGTCAATGTGGCACATAATTACAAACTAGAATATCCATCTGTATATTTCTGCTTGGGACCTAATCGGACCCGAATTTTGGATTTGGGCCTTCATACATAGCTATCGATTAGCCACCAATTAATTTGCATTATCACTACGTGTGAATCTATTACCTACAGATCAGGTGGATAAACATGGTGTAAAATTCGATAATTCACCCAACAAACATACACAATTCCCCTTAAATTCACCCACCACCATAGCTATCGATTAGCCACCAATTAATTTTCTTTGCCTCCACAAGTTGTTGCACTTTTTTATTTTTATTTTTTAATTTTGTTTCAGACATACACAATTTTCAACCCATAATAGAGCAAAGAAAATGATGATACTAAGAACAAGAAAGAAAAAAAAAAGGTGGTGGTGGCGGCGGCAGTGACGACAACGGAGGTGGTGGCGGTGGCGGCGGAAGAGGGTGTAGGTGAAAGGTTGAAAAAAAATGAAGTTTGGGTGTTTAAAATTTAAGGGTAGTTTTGGTATTTTAATGAAATCTTTTTTAATGAAATTAACTAATAAAAAAATGGGGTGCGTATATTCGCACCCTTTTATAAAATCACATATTATTTTATAGTTTTAAAAGAATATTTGAATTGCTTTTAAAAATCTTTATTATTATTATTATTATTTTCTATATTTTCTTTGATTTTACGTGTATTATTTTATATCTATCAATTATGTTAATCATGTTTATATTGATAAAGTAAATAATTTCTCTAATCAGATTAATTTACCCGTACTAATTATTTTTATCTACACTATATACAAGCTCTCAAGATCAGCTCGAACAGATATTAAAAGGAAATTATAAATTACATTTATGGATAGCCTGAATATGAAATTTCAAATTTGCATTTAACTATTTTTAAATCTTCTGGATAGACTGGATTACACGTTAAGGATTTTCAATTCCTCCACCAATCTTTAAAAAGAAAACGAAATTAAATTTCGGAAGAGTTTGCCCTCCAACTATTCTTTCAGTTGGACCCAATAAACAATTTTATTACAAACCCACTTATATTTTCACTATCTCAACTACCTAACAACCTAATATTAGGAACATCAGTATTAAATGCCACTCCCATTTAATAACTAACAATAATTCGATTTAAATGCCGACGACATTTTTTTTTCCCTCTTCAAAAAAACCAATGTCAAACATAAAAACTCATACAGATAGTTTTTTATACAAACATTAACCTATTAATCAATCATATACACTAATACAATTGTAATTCTAATACACTAAGTACTTAACCAATTGATCTATCCTCGAATATAACAGTATATTTTTAAACAAAGAACAAGAAATTAGGCAGCCTAGTAATCAAGTGGCTTAGGAGAAACTTGTGTGACTTAAATCAAAAGACTAGAAATTGTGTAATCAGCAAAATAGTCACTTTCTAAATAATCAAGATACTGTCAAACTCAAATCAAATATATAGTAACCATAACACACACGTGTACGCGCGCACGTGTGTGTGTTTCTTGTGATAACTACTAAAAATAAATTTGGATAGGCAAAATATTCAACGGGATATTTATAATATTAAGTGATAATAGGAATGCGTTTTTAAAAATTAGATTAAACTTTATAAATAGATTTTCTAATAACTCTATCAAGAAACGTGAATAACAAAGTTTCAAAAACAAATAACAATTGATTGAACCTAGTATCTAGAATTCAATCTTTATTAAAATTAAAAAACATTTCAATTATATCAAAAGAGTTATAAACAAGCTAATTCAAACAAACTGATAGTAATAGGTCTCAATTAAAATTTATATCTAATTATGAACTCTAAATTCATCTTAATCTTAGACTTATTGTTAATTTATGAACCTATTAAAATATAGCAACCGACATATTGGGCTAGTATAAAAAAAAATCTGAATCCCAAAATATGTGGAGCTTGAGCCAAAGGCATCATTTGGCCTCAAAAAAGGGCAATCTGGTTTCTACAACAGAATGTTATACTTTGGATAATTATTTTACATTATTTTGAAAATTAAGATTTTTCACTATAAAAAAGAATTGTTTCAAAAATTATGACTGCTAGTAACATTAAGATGGCTTGACAACAAATCCACCACTAAAATTAAAGCAACTAAACTATAAACTATATAAGAGAAAAAATAGTACTAAATGTTTAAGTTGTAGAATACGAGAAGCATACTAAAAGAATTCTTAATTTTGGATACCTGAGTTTCCAACATAGACATGTTTAACGGGCTAAAAGATCCAGGGCCGGATCATTTAAAGCGAATAAATATAAGGTTAGAGTTAAAAATTTATGGCTTATTTGAATTAGGGTTGTTTTTAGCTCGAATTCCGTTAGGATTTGCCTAAAATCATCAGAAAATAATTGTAATTCTCTTCAAATGTAAATATATGTTTATTATATTATGAATATATTATTATGTAATACACACGTTAAATTTTATATATGTTAAAATTTAAGATTTTGATGCATATAAAAAATTATTAAAATTTTGACTTATACCTTAATGTTAGGTACTCATATTTCTAGTCATTTAAATTGATACTTAACTCCAACATAGGGACATTCAGACTCAAATCTTTTTTAACCCAATATTTAAAAGGGGTTTTGACCATTTAGGCCAAAAGCAAATGATCTTATTCCACTAAGTCCAAAAGATATTTTATATATCTTTTATATTTATTTTCTATAAATACATTACAAATTTTTTCTGCGCCCATAATTTCAAGCCAAAAGCGGACAAATAAATTTTTTCTGATTTCATCCTCAAATCTCACTCTTAATACTTATCAAATCGAACTGATTTCTCGGATTGGTCCTTACTTTCCTTTAGAATTTCATACTAGTTTTTTCTAATTTCATCCTCAAATCTCACTCTTAATACTTATCAAATCGAACTGATTTCTCGTATTGGTCCTTACTTTCCTTTAGAATTTCATACTAATAAAATTTCGTATTGAGAATACTTTGCTTTAAAATTTCATACTAATAAAATTTCATACCAATTTAACCGGGATTTGAAAATTTAATACTAATTTGGACGTGAATTTCATACGTTCCTCTAGAATTTCATTGTTATTTGAGAATTTCATATTAATCTACAAAGCCTTTTAATTTCATACTAGTTTAACAGATTTGATTGGTTCTTACTTTTTCTAGAATTTCATACTAATAAAATTTCGTACGGGATTTGAAGATTTAATACTAATTTGGATAAGTCTATTGGTCGTGAATTTTATACATTATTTTAGAATTTCATACTGTAAAATCTTGTACTAATTTAACGGGAATTTGAGAATTTCATGCATTTTAGAATTTCACTCATTTAAAGACTGTGATGGGAAAATAAATTTATTTAGAGACAATACAGTTCATTCCTATCTATTATTTATTAATTAATAATATTAATTTCACCTATATATGGGACAAAACTAATTAAAAAGATTAAATGACAATATAAATATTTTACACAATACGTATTAAATGTAATGAGTTAAGGATTTAAATGTAGAAGTTTTAAGCTAAATGTTAAGGAGGGTTATGCAGGAACAATTGACTCGTAGGGGCTTAGCCCAGTGAGTRAAAGGCAAGGAGTGTAAACCACGTACGAGTGAGCGTAGAAAAGCGAAATGTTTTGCAGCCGTAGCACGATCAAAAGGAAGGAGGGTCGATGAAAAAAGGATTAGTGCAAAGGGCACATGGATTGGCTATAAGGAAAGATGGGCAGCCCGGAGCTTTTACGCTAGGAGTTCACCTTTCTTCCGGTTATGAGGGATTGGCTATAAGGAAAGCTGGGCAGCCCGAGCTTTTAAGCTAGGAGTTCTCCTTTCTTCCGGCTATGAGGATCGAATTTCCTGATGCCTGATAACCTGAGGTAGGAGTGGCAAGAGTTGACTTCCTAAAACGTAACAACCAGATATGTATAGAGAACTTCCCCTCGATTAGCTACAAGTTCATAAGACTACTTTGCTAATGGTAACATGAACTGTGCAATTCGTACATGAACGGATACATATTTTTTGGTATACCATATCGTTTAGGAAGGTAAGGTAGTTTAGATTCCCTTTGAGGTTAGGAGAGTGAGCCGATTTTATTATCCACTAGGAATATTTAAACTCGCTTAAAAACTCTACTATAAATATTTAAACAAGATAGTTGTAGAACATCTTTCTAGAATCTGGCCTTACTACTAAAAATATTATTTAGTCCAATATTATCTGGACCACGCCAAATCAAGTTTATTGTATATACATGTCATTGTATAACATGATTACTAATAAGATTACTAATGAAAGGAAATTTAGTCCAACATGAAATTTATTGTTTAAAATTAACTAAAAAGCTCGCAGTCCGAACGTGTGACGGAGCCAAGCCACGGCTAGATATTCAAACATATGTTATACAAGGCAAATACTTGGGTGAGACCGGTCTCATAGTATGAGACCACTTTTTACCATACCCATTTGCCTGACCCACCCACTTGCCTGACCCACCTGGTACCCGACCTGCTTGATCCGAGATCAATAAAATACGAAAAAAAATCCCATTTCACTCTCCTTCCACAAAACCCGCTGTCCCCAACCTCCAGGTAAATTCTCCCCGGCAACATAAAATTTTTATGTAATTTTTTTCGAAATTTCGTTCAGATGGGTCCCAAATTCTTGAGGAACCATAGGTATGCAAGGAAACACAACAACAAGAGCGGTGAGGACGCCATCGAAGAGTAGATCTGAAATTGCCCGAGATGGCCGCGGCTGCGGCCAACAACAGCGAGATTGAAAACGAAGGTTTCGAGTTAGGGCAGCTTGTGGGGAGAATGCGGGCCGCGATTTGCCAAAATTGACGGCGATTTTGTGAAGAGGCTGCAAGGCGATGACAGGATGTCGGGCTACCTTGAGAATCTAAGGCGGATCTTTTGCCAATCTCGAGCTGGTGTGGGTTCGGGCTGTACGGTGTGGATTTTTGATTTGGGAAGCCTGCTTGGCTGACGAGATGCAATTCGGGCTGTGATGCGGGCTCGCGGTTTTTGAACGTGGTGTGACGGATGGACGCTAGAGATGGGGTTGGAATTGAGGCGTGGGTGATTTGGGAAGAAAAATATATGTCGGTGTTCGAGAATGTTGAGGACTTGCGAGTTTTCGCATCGTGCGATCCGAGCTCGTTAGATAATATTGATCAGGGACCAATGAGGTTCATCTTCGTAGCCACTTGGTCGGAATTGATGACAAGTGCTTGTGAGGTAAGGTTTAGTGTCTCTGGCTTGGCACTTGGTTCTGATTGTGGGTTGTTTCATGTAACTTGTGGTTGTGAAGGAAGGAGGTTACGGTTTAGCATGTTGGATTGAATTGTGTTTGGCATTATTATCAAAGAGATGATGAAACACTAAATGTAATAGTCACCAGTGACATCATATTTGCAAATTTTATTTCAATGAAACTTAACAATTGTGCTTATTCAGTCAGTAACATGCTTCCAGCATGACACAGTGTAATATCATAATTTGTGATTTGATAACAGGCTTATTTTCTTGGTGATCTTTTTCTCACAAATCAAGAAGTTCTCGATTCATGTGTAATTAGTAGTTGCTATGTCATGTTGCAATTCGACATATGATTGTGCTCTCTTTAAAAAAATGTCATTGTTTTGTTGGAATATTATAAAAGATTTTATCTACAAGTGAATTATTGTTTATTGATTTGGCAGGGGCATTCAGTGACGAGGAAGCTCGATTCAAATAGCCCGACACGAAGGTCCTGATTTTTGTTTATGTTTTTGCAAAAAATGCACGACAAGCCATTGGCGATAGTTCAGGAAATGTAGATTTTTGTAATTTTGTTATTTCTTAGTTCTTGTTTAATTCTTAGTTCATTTTTGATCTAGTTATAGTTGTTTTATACTTTAGTTTCCAATTTGTAAATTCTTGATGTAGTATCATCTTGATGTGCGTGTTTGTTGTTGCTGYCATGCTCAATTGTAGTAGTTTGCCTATCATGCCATGGTAATGTAGCCTTGGTCCATTTTTTCGAGTAAAGTTATTTGAGTATCACAAAACATTGTTAAAGTATCACAAAAGTTTGCTAATGTATCACAGAATATTGTAAAATATGACAAATTTTTTATACTTATTTTTAAAATTAGGTGTAGTTAAATAATATTTTTAACTCAAATTGTTTAAGTATCACAAAACAAAACATTGTTAAAGTATCACAAGTTTTTTTTATACATAATTTTATAATAAAGCATATTTAACTAATATTTTTAACTCAAGTTATTTGAGTATCACAAAACATTGTTAAAGTATCACAAAAAATTGTTAAAATATCACAAGTTTTTTATACCTATTTTTAATTAAAGTATAGTTAAGTAATGTTTTTAACTCAAGTTGTTCAAGTAGCACATAACATTGTCAAAGTATTAAAAAAGATTGTTAAAGTATCACAAGTTTTTTATACATATTTTTATAATAAAGCATAATTAATTAACGTTTTTAACTCAAGTTATTTGAGTATCACAAAATATTGTTAAAGTATCACAAAAGATTGCTAAAGTATAAAATATGTAATCACAAGTTTTTTATACCTATTTTTAATTAAAGTATAGTTAAGTAATGTTTTTAACTCAAGTTGTTCAAGTATCACAAAATATTGTCAAAGTATTACAAAAGATTGTTAAAGTATCACAAGTTTTTTATACATATTTTTACAATAAAACATAGTTAAGTAACATTTTTAACTCAAGTTATTTGAGTATCACAAAACATTGTTAAAGTATCACAAAACATTGTTAAAGTATCACAAAAGATTGTTAAAATATCACAAGTTTTTTATACCTATTTTTGATTAAAGTATAGTTAAGTAATATTTTAACTCAAATTGTTTAAGTATCACAAAATATTATTAAATTATTACAAGTTTTTTATACATATTCTTACAATAAAACATAGTTAAGTAACATTTTTAACTCAAATTAATCACAAGATTTTTATACCTATTTTTTGATTAAAGTATAGTTAAGTAATGTTTTTAACTCAAATTTTTCAAGTATCACAAAATATTTAATTTAAAAATTTATTCACAAGTTTTTTATACATATTTTTATAATAAAGCATAATTAATTAACATTTTTAACTCAAGTTATTTGAGTATCACAAAAGATTGTTAAAGTATCACAAAATATTGCTAAAGTATCACAAAAAATTATTAAAATACCACTAGTTGTTTATACATATTTTTAATTAAAGTATAGTTAAGTAATGTTTTTAACTCAAGTTATTCAATTATCACAAAACATTGTCAAAGTATTACAAAAATTGTTAAAGTATCACAAGTTTTTTATACACATTTTTACAATAAAACATAGTTAAGTAACATTTTTAACTCAAGTTATTTGAGTATCACAAAACTTGTAGTTGTTAAAGTATCACAAAAGATTGTTAAAATATCACAAGTTTTTTATTATTTCACAAAACATTCGTTGTTCATCATATTGCAATTCTGGGCTGTATAATTGTTCTTCTTATTATTTCGCATCAATCTGCAAAATTTCAGATTTTTTTCGATTTTTTTTACTATTTTTCCGGCCAATTTGAAAATTTGAAGAAATTCACCAAATATTCAAGAAAATTTGAAAAAATTCACCAAAATATCCGTTGTTTATCGTATTGTAATTATGGGCTATAAGATTATTCGTCTTATTATTGCGCATCAACCTGCAGTTTTTAAATTTTTTGATTTTTTTTTTACTATTTTTCCGGCCAATTTAAAAAATTGAAAAAATTCACCAAATATCCCAGAAAAATTAAAAAAATTCACCAAATATCCGTTGTTGATCGCATTGCAATTTCTGGGTTACACAATTATTCGTCTTATTGTTGCGCATCAACCTGCAAATTTTTAAAATTTTCTTATCTTTTTTACTATTTTTCCGTCTAGTTTGAAAAATTGAAAAAAATTCACCAAATATTCCAGAAAAATTAAAAAAATTCACCAAATATTCGTTGTTTATCGTATTGCTATTCTGGAATGTACCATTATTCGTCTTATTGTTGGGCATCAACCTGCAAATTTTCAGATTTTTCCAATTTTTTTTACTATTTTTTCGGCTAGTTTGAAAAATTGAAAAATTCACCAAATATTCGTTGTTGATCGTATTGCAATTTCGGGTTGTACGATTGTTCGTCTTATTGTTGCGCTTCAACCTGCAAATTTTCAGATTTTTCTTATTTTTTTTACTATTTTTCCGTCTAATTTGAAAATTGAAAAAAATTACCAAATATTTCAGAAAAATTGAAATATTTCACCAAATATTATTTCGTTGTTCATCGTATTGCTATTTTGGAATGTATGATTATTCGTCTTATTGTTGGGCATCAACATGCAAAATTTCAGATTTTTTCGATTTTTTTTACTATTTTTCCGGCTAATTTGAAAAATTGAAAAATTCACCAAATATTCGTTGTTTATCGTATTGCAATTCTGGGTTGTACGATTGTTCGTCTTATTGTTGCGCATCAACCTGCAAATTTTCAGATTTTTTCGATTTTTTTTACTATTTTTTCGGCTAATTTGAAAATTGAAAAAATTCACCGAATATTCGTCTTTCATCGTTTTGCAATTTTGGGTTGTACGATTGTTCGTCTTATTGTTGCGAATCAACCTGCAAATTTTCAGATTTTTCTAATTTTTTTTTACTATTTTTCTGACAAATTTGAAAAATTTAAGGGGGTTGGGTCCAATTTTGGGTTGTTGGGTCTGGGTTTGGGTTGTTTCCTGGGTATGAGTCACCTTACAAAATGGTAAAATGTGGTCTCATTCTATGAGACCGGTCTCACCCAAACCTACTCGTTATACAATTACTAATTTCATGGCAAGACCGTTGCAAATTTAGTATATACACGCCAAATCAAATTTATTCAAGTTTATTGTATATACACGCCAAATCAAATTTAGTAATCATGTCATTGTATATCTAAATTTCCTTTCATTTTTCTTATAATTACTATTTATATTATTTTAATAGAAGGTAATCATGTCATTGTATATCTAAATTTCCTTTCATTTTTCTTATAATTACTATTTATATTATTTTAATAGAAGGTAATCATGTCATTGTATATCTAAATTGGACTCATGGTAAGTCCTTCTATTATTCTTCTTATAAATACTATTTATATTATTTTAATAGAGGGTAATCATTTCATTGTGTATCTAAATTGGACTAAATAGTAAGTTGAGAAAACACATGGATTAATCGACAACCCAAGGGCTCCTATTGGACTAACTGACAATATAATTTAATGTGTTCGTTTTAATTCATTTGAATTTGATATATAGTTAACTTTGATGTGATCTTGGT
The DNA here is from genome assembly GCA_014905375.1 of Phtheirospermum japonicum. Lineage (NCBI taxonomy): Eukaryota > Viridiplantae > Streptophyta > Magnoliopsida > Lamiales > Orobanchaceae > Phtheirospermum > Phtheirospermum japonicum. The sequence continues at coordinate 458,539 of BMAC01000348.1, forward strand.
AAAGTTAGCTGCCCTAGGAGGCCAGGCAACTTGAAAAGAATTAACAAATATGAAGATCCACTTCCCAGGACAAGTTAGAAGGTTTGATGATATGATTACACTTAACAGCTAAAAAACGCAGCCTCCTAAAACATCCATAATTACAAGGATACACCACCACCTTACCTTACTCAGTTGCTAAATTTAAATAAATAATGAAAATAATAGCTTGCTGGCAAGAAAGGATCGATCACTACTCCTTGTTCCTCGACGATCTGTCTTTCCTATGACCACCCAGAATACGCGAAATCTGAAGGCCTCTACTGAACGCTTGGTTGAACAACATTCGCGTTTGGAATTCCGAGACAAACGGGAACCAAGCAAGAAAAGCCACAGGTGTGAACAGAAGCAAACCCATCAAAATTTCGTACCCACGTGCTAATGTTCTGACTGAGCCCCAGAATCCAGCTTTTTGAACTACCGGCTTACATGCTTGTGCAATCTGGAACCGGGAAGAAAAATAAATAAGAAACAATATATAATATAAATAAATAAATGAACCGTGCAGGAAATAACACTAACCAATAGTAAACCCCAACCGGTGGGCATGAAGGCGAGTATGCAGACCACAATGTCTTTCACCGTCATGTGGGGGAGCGCAATCAAGATAACCAGGATAGAGACGAACGTGACAAATATCAAACCCTTGATTAGCCGGAAGACAAGTTGAAAATTTGCACTGAATTTTCTCCGTCCAACAGATATAGTCTGAAGAAGAAACCAATTAGAATCGTTAAATTCAAACCGGAGCATGACAATTTCCAGTTATTTCTTGTCTCTTTTTTCCACCTCTTTGGCAGGAGATGACTTTAAGAATTTAGGCCCAATTAGATTATTGCTCTAATTTCCAACACACTGAAACAACTTAGAGTTGAGCATTCACATTCAATCTTAAACTGCAGCAAGTTACTAAAAATATGACATTTAAGATAAAACTGTTGGTAAGTCCTCATAAAAAAGGCACAATAAATAATAATACTCTTTTACCACCTTTCTCAAGAAAACCAGACAGGGTAATGAAAAAGACTAGAGAAATAAACTTAACAAGAATGTATTGTAATCAGTGAAACAGGTGTCAACAAACTGCAAGTCACTATAAATGAACTTCAATGCAGTTTCAAGAAATTCATAAATAACAAATTATCTCACCTTCATAACAAAAAGTATCACAAAGATCACCAGCCACGACATGCCATATACCTGCAAGCCAATTCAAAGTAACGTAAGAAACGACCATAGTCAACTACTCCCAAAATGGAAAAACTTTGAGGGCCGAGAAAAATCCCAAGACGACAACATACCAAAATATTTTGGTTTTTTTCGGTGATTTTCAAGTGATATACGAGCCCGTACTGATAAATGAAAAACCTTAGAGCCAATACTATCTCAGCAATGATACCACGTTTCCCAGAATGACGTAAATGGTCTTGCTCCTCCTCCCACCATGATTCCCAACTTTTTTCAGAAGGGACGCCGATACCTCCTCTGTTACTTATCCACTTATTCCAATCGGTCCAATCATCCACAATCTTTTGCCACTCGAAACCCGAAGGATTAAACAAGAAGGGAGCAAAAAGCCAGGTCCCCACCATAAACCACATCGACACAGTTATTAAGATATACGCAACAGCGCCTCTATAGGACTGACCGAATATTTGATAGACAAGAAGCAATATCATTAACTCGAGCCCCTTAACAAAGTGGCTACGAGAGTACAGGCGATAGTTATCGGCAAACTTGGCGTGGAACACGACGAACCCACGGCCCGTGGCCCGATATTTTGCACCTCCGTGAAGTAATGTCCTCCCATAATAATGGGTTTTGGTCCCGAGCGAAAACGTGAAAAATACCGGCGCAAGTTGAAGTTGCATGAGTATGAATTCACTAAGTGCAGTTCGAAAACCCTTTTCTAATCCGATTTCCATCATCATAGGGAGAGCCATCAGAAACCCGATTTGCACAAAGGACTGAGAGGCGAGAGCAACTTCGAGAGACTTGTTTTGTCGTAATTCTGGGGTATTACTTAAGCCCTTCTCGAGACCACTAAGAACAAGATAAAGGCGGCCATAGAGAAATACGTACACAGTGAGCACAGTAATCTGTCAGAAGAGACACAATAAAGGTTAGAAAATCTGACACTAGACTATTTTCTACACTTTAAATAGTGTTTCATCACTACATAAACTTATAGGAGAGTATAAATTGTTTCGAGAATTTTTGGTATAAAATCCAACAATATAGAGATATTTGATCTAAAGCCTCAATCATGAAGAGGAGGTCAATGGGCCTCCATTAATGGCGGCACGAGTTTCTTATGATCTCATAGAAAAGATTGTTGAAATCTGAAGGCTTCCTAAACACTCTGAGCTTGAGGTACAATACTGCAATTCTTTTTTGCATCTTGAAAAAAATGACATCTTTAAATGTGATAATGATTTACCTTTGATGACCATCTGGTTCATGGAAACATCAACAGTGACCTGAATGAGAGATTAAAAAAAAAAAAAAGGTATATAATACTATAATGCAATCGCTTTATTCATATTCTCTAAAGCTATAATTTGAACATATGCATGAATCCAGTAAAAGCGCTTCATGAAAAACAAGCTGTGTGGACTTGAGATTAGTTTGTAATATAAAAAATGAAGATAGAACTAGTATATTTTCAGATTTTTCTCTCAATAATGCAAAAGCTCCTTCTATATTTTTCATTTTGACAGAGAAAATCTGGAAATATAATAGTTCACCCAAACTAATCTCAAGTTTAGGGCTTCTTCTTTGAGAATTTTCCAGTCAATTTGTCCACGTGACTTCTCTTTCATGAGGCGCTTACTTGATTCATGCATATATTCAATCATAGGTTTATAACACGAATACCACATTTGCATTATAATATTACTATTTTTTTCCCTCACTTTTGATTTTTCCATGGAGCAGATAACCATCATCAAAGGTAAATCATCATCACATTTTGGCGGTGTCTAATTCAAGATGCAAGAAAAAATGGCAGCATTGTACCTCATAACTCATGGAAGCCTTCGACTTTCCTGCATTCCACAATCTCAAATCTTCTTTTAGGTAATCATCAGAATTAGGACCCACGCTAATGCTGCAGGCTAGTAAGAGAGAGAGAGATGTTGAAGAGAGGAATTTCAGAAATTTAATGGAAATAGTTTTCGGGTTTTATCTTGAAAATGCCCAATACTCAAGTCTAATTAATAGGAAAACAAACAATAAGGTAGGCTCATTAATCACCTTATCTCCATGATTGAGGCCTTAGCCTTAGATCAAATATCACAATATATTGTTGGATGTTATACCAATACTCAAATTATTTTATACTCCTCCAAAAGTTTAGTGGGGAGATGAAACACTACTTAAAAGTATAGAAAAAAAAAAACTAATCAAAAAGCCTTTCGGACAGTTTCATTTGAGACACATACCAGAGTACTGAAGTAGAAACCAATGGTAGTGAAATAGCACGATAGCATCCGAAAGAAATCAAAGCGATGGCCCAGCCTATATAGATCACGACTCAATGTTTGTTCTCCATTTCCATTAGCGATTTTCGCTTCAAATAGAGAAATCTGGTTAAGACCCACATCCCTGCCTTTACCAACTTGGATGTATTCATGATGAGTTACATTGCCTTCACGGAGAGTAGAATTGAAGCCTGCACTTGGAGGTTACATTAGTAAGCTAAGCTATTATTATCATCCATAAAAAGGAAATAAAGAGAATTTTAAGAAACATAATAATGCACATACCAGCAAATATGTCCTCGCTGAGGTTGATAATCTTGGAGGCTTTGCTCACCCCACCTCTAGTAAGGTGAAATAGTCTATCAAAAACATCAGGATGACCATAGTGAAACCGAACCCTGTATGAACAAGGAAGCATAGCTCAAGACAATTAATTCAATTAACTTGATGACGAGTTTAAAAAAAAAAGTTAAAAGGATAACTAGTAAAAAAACAAAACAATAGCAATACTAATACATACAAAAGAAAAAAGAAAAGGAAGTCCAAAATAGAACTGTAGCCTTAGAAGTGTATGAAAAACAGAGGATGAAAGAAAAAGAATGCTGAAATACTACTGTCTATTTGAGAAACCATTTCTTGAGTGGGAAGGGTTCAGTGATTCAAATGAGAAAACTTACTTGAGAGGATTCGCCAGCAATCTTTGACCAATAGTAACGAAACTTGTCTCTTGATTAGACATAAACCAAGCAAGTGAAGAAACACTGCATCATGTAGTAAACAATGACGTGATGAGATTAAGGAAAGCTCAAATAAATAACATTGTCAGCCAAGAAATGCTAATTATGACAGAATGGTTCACCTTCCGGTGAAGATATGTTCCCTCAGGCCAAGAATTGATGGGTGCCTCAGATCATGCCTTTTGAGAAATTCTTGAAGCAAGTTTCTCATTTTTAGAGCTTCTTCCATGTAGTTATCCTAGTCGGATTATCATGTCAGCACTCAGAAAGAAAGAATTTAAAGCCAAATCAGCAAAAATGACACACATACCTGATTCATATCAATTGTTTGTAAGCCTTCTCCGCGGGTGAAAATAATGGCATGATTTTGGTTTTCAGGCTTTCCTTCTCCCAGGATAGCATGGCCAGGAAGTTTTATTCTATAGATAATCTACAAAATAAAATAAAATAAAATAAAATAAGTCATTAATACACTCTGAATACTAGGGAGAAACTTATGTGATAAATCTAAAAGCTATTTCATACAGTTCTTTCTAATTAATCTCTCTTTACCTGATCCAGATTCTGTCCTGGCTCTGAAGAATTTGACTTCGGCAAAGCAGCCTTAACTAGTGTGGAGTAGTACACCTTATCGTTAACCTTCTTGTTCTTGTCTTTACTAGGTTCTTCAACTTCATCAATATATGCTACTCGAAGAGACGGATACCTGTTTGAGAAACGGACGATTAGGTGGATGACAGTTACAAGGCCAGTCGGCTTTACAGTTCTGATGCTTACGTTGTCATAAGTCTCAATATATCTTGTGCTCGTTGATCTCCAGATCGTTTATGAATACCGTATAATTGGCATGACACAACATAAGTAAACTTCATATCAGCCACTGCTTGACATTGCGTCCACAGAGACCTCTCTCCCTTCATCTGATCCTCATTCAACTCAATGGCCTTATAACCTTCCATCAAATCTGTTTAAATTGAAAAAAGGAAAAAAGGAAAAAAGAAAAAACAGCTGCTTACACTACAATAGTAAAGTGCGACAAGTGCAAAAATAAGTCAGTGTACAAGATTTGATACCATCATCCTTGGCCATATCAAGGAATGCCTGAAGTTCAAGAGCTTTGCGATAGTACATCATCCCTCTAACTGCAACAATATTAAAAAAGCATCAGTCCAAAATATGAAAAGGCGGAGAGTGGAGACACAAATCGCAGAATGCTTCGATTCATCCATACCAGTTTTTGTCAATGTTTGGCCTCTATAAGATGCCCAAAGACGTAGTTGTTCTTCTAATTCATCAGAGTCCCTAAGTTCTTCTTCATTGTAACAGTTGACACGCTCCAGAAAATTGTTCCATTCATCTGCAAGATATTAGTTTAAGGTTGGTCGAGAAGGAGAAATATGATAAATCTGATAAGTGTCCAAAGTACAAACCTGGGAAAATTTTCTGCAAGTAAAAGAGAATGGAAACACCATCTTCATTGGGGACTTCTAGCTCAGGCAATGAGAATAGAACCTCCTCCGTGTAATACGGAGTCAAAACACTGTACGTGGAGTAGGGTTTAAGTTATATTCATAAACAGATATAAGCTAGCATTATGCCTTTAGATCAAATAATTAGTACACAACACCAGCAAAGAGTAACTAAAGATGATTAGGCTAGTCAAGTTCTGTGATTGACCATGAAATAGATATACTGATATGATGCATGAGCAACTAAAAAGTTAAAAGAGGCAGCAAAAGTAATTGGCAGAGTTTTCAGAGAGGTTCATAACCTAGACATAGACATCATAACAAATGCATATCTTTAGTTTAGCAATAACTAATTACTATTTAATGACCATCAGGCACAAGCACAAAATGTTCACGCCATGACTTTGAACTCTGGATTGGAATTTCCCTAATATTGCATTGCAGCGTCAAAATCAAACCAATCTTTATATATTGCATGTGACTCAAGTTTTTCAAGAATGTTTTCAATTAAAGTCGCAGTATTTTTCATCCAAGTCTCATCAAATTAAAACTAACTCCTTGTTTATCACCCCTTTCTTGGGGCCATCATCGCACCTTTGAGCATATCCCTTATGCACAGAACACGAGTTAAACAAGGACACACCTTTTGGTTAATTTATCTCCATGTTCTTTAGCACCAAAACAGTTACGGCAATAGGACCATGGCAAAAGATTACAGAAATGCCAGACACATGATCTTCCAACCCATTTTATTAATTATGAGAATGACTAAACACGTCTATTAGTGCCACAAAGATTAAAAAAAAAAAAGATAGGCACAAAACTCACGAGAAAGAAAGCATATTGCGGACTTTAGGAGCTGAAGGCATATCCATAAACAGGGAATTAGAAAAAAATGAAATACGCCTTCTGGCTTCTAAGTTCGACGGCACATCCATGGCAGATTCCTTCACTGTCAGCAACAAGTACAACCTCTTGATCTGCGTGAAGGGCAAAATCAAATCTTAAACAATAAAGATGCTAAAAAGATTATTGACTGATAGAAGCAATTCAACTTTATTTACCTTCTCTTTCCAAGCTTCCGTTTCAGGAGCTGGAAATTTGATAGCACCGGCTGATGCAAATAACTGATATTGTTGATCAAGAGGGACCATTCCTTCATTCCCGGATCCACCGTGAATTGAATCCAACAAACTATTCAGAAAAAAGCACTGAAATAAGAACAACCAATCCAGGCATCAGAAGTAGGCAATTGTTGAGTGGTAGATGAAACATTACTTGGATACATGATCTTCCAACATTATATCTCGGGTCACAACTTCAAGCATGTCCTGGAAAAGAATGACAACTTGATCCCTGTCCTCCTGCTTGTTGTCAAGCTGCAAAAATGGTCAATTCCACATCAACACGATGCATCACCAAATCCGAAATAAAACAATTTAGCCGGAATAGAAGTTTACAACAGAAAAACACTTACCAGGTATTTTACAAGCTTAACAAAGAGATCATACAAACTTGGAAGAGCATTCAACTTGTACTCAACTAATAGATTGTCCTCCTCTATATGCTTGTCAACTTCAGAAAATATGTACTCAATCACCCTGCCAAATTCATAAGATAATTAAAAAGCGAAGAAAACGAGCAAGAGCTAAAACCACAAGCTACAAATACTTACTCTTTTTCCCGGTTGCCGCGAACTAGTAACATAACAATGTTCCGAAATGAAGCATAGCACTCACAGACAGCAGAATACATATAATCATCAGCCTTAATCCGCTTTTTCAGTTCGCTGTCCTTGCCATTACTGTCTTTAGCCATATCCACAGCAATTGGGATCTATATAATCCAACAAAAACAGTTATGCTAGAGAAAAAGCATTTGCCAGATATTTAACTAATCCTTCTTGTATTCAGTTTTGGAAAAAAAAAAAATTGTATATCCAATCCCCGTATCAAAGTTTTATCCTCCTTCATGATACACCTAATTAAATGGATATCACAGTTTTAAACCTTAAGTAATAAAGGGGGCCTCCAACAAGTACTTTTACAATAAGTATATTAGATTTTTACACCTTTAAACAATAAATAGTCTAATAGGTGTTAGTACGTTTTAAAATGTTCGCCTATAATATTGTAAGTTGAGATGCCTATTCCTATTCTCATCTCTTTCTGATTGACTTGACACCAAAGGGAAACATCTAATTTAGAAAGGAAACAAACTATAAAACAGAAACCTTGCTGGCGAGCAAAAATGGGGGCCACTGCATCAGCTCCAGATCACGATCAGCCCAATATGGAACAAGCAACAGATCCATTTCCCTGTTAACGAAGTAATTTGAGCAACAAAATCAATAATACGTATATGTCTCATCCTTTTCCCCTTTTTGCACCCACGATGATGAGAAAGAAAGACAAAATCAACAACTGATTCACAAAATTCAGACAGAAGATCACCTGTTACTTATGAGATCCTCCTCTCTGAAGCTTGTAACTATTTTGTTCCACAGCTGAGCAAACCTTGCAGCTTCTTTTTCCTTACTGGAAGGGATCTGGGACAATGGTCAAATAAATAAAGTTAATTCCTGTCATTTTTATAAATTAGTCAGTATACTAGTAAAATCAAACTAAAAGAACTACAAAAGTACTTGAATAAAAAAGGTAAAAAATAAATATTATATATGTGTGTGTGTGTGTGTTTGTGTGTGTGTGTAGTTACCACTTCAAACTTGCGGGAGAATGTGGCCTTCAGTCCTTTCTTTTTTGTTGTCTCAGATTTCTCCTCTGGAATTAAACAGGCATTGAAAGCACCAGGTAACGACTGAAACCGAGATCTAAGCATTCCTAATGTTCGAATCTGGACAGAAAATGTACAAAGCTCAAGCCCCAATTTCTGTTGAGTAATCTTATCACCAAATTCATGCAGTTATTGCATTACTGTGATAAACCCAGTGGTGGAAATATTCATTTTCTAGGAAAAACACTAAATAACAGTTCGAAATCCATATTGTCTTAACAATATCATGAGCATATTGTTCAATTTCTGATAAATGACTATATGTATTCTAAATTGACAAAACTGCTCATTTTCTTGAAATGTGGCAAGTCTAAGTTACTGCTATGCAGCGAGTGAACGTGAAAAGTATTATTCAGATTTAACAATGCTTCCACTTTTTTCTTTTTTTCATATCCAAACAAAGAACAAGGTTAAAATATTCAGATTGAGAGTTCTTGCAATGCCACAAGACAGTATATATACTTATTCAACACCGATCAACAATTGACAAAAGATTATTTAATATTGCAAAAGGGAAGTTCTGCTGACCTCTCCAAGGCGACGGAATGCACCATATATACCTCCAAACAATGTAGAGAATATAGCATACCAGATCTGTGTATCCATGAAATAAACCTGAAATGGAAGATTTCATAAATTGTTGTTTCCAAATAGAGTAGAAAAAACGAAATGCTACACAATTGCAGGTATAGCATAGAAAAGTAATATATATTGAAAGAAATGCATGATCCATACAAGAATAACTGGCGCCCAGAGTGCAATTATGACACCTATGTTGTTCTTAGCTGCAAAATACGATGTGGAAATTCATTAATCAGTAAACAATGTCACTGCCAATATTTATGTACAAGTCTTTCTCTCTTTATGTCTATGTGAAAATTGAAATAAATTATAGCTCCAGATCAAACACATGTCGAGTACCTTGCGGAAAAAACTCGTGCCACTGATAAGTCAATATATGGACACCCATTATAGCTTGTGTTGGACCCACGAGAGGCCTAATCTGCAATTGAAAGATTTGGTCAATGAAATAAGTATTAATGGCATTATGGGGATGGTTTAGATGAAAATAATCAGCACAGGCCACGTAGTATAACAACTAACAAAGAGATTCCCTCCCTCGAATGCCCTAAAAATGAACATCTCATAGATGTAGTTAAAGCCTTAACCACGAATTCAGTAGAGAGAGAGAGCTTAGCATCAATAATGCATGAATGCAATTGGCACCAGCAATATGGGAAAATTAACGCAGAAAAAAGAATCGGATAAGATAGACACCTCAATGTAAAAGCTGAATGCCAGCTTTGTAACGAGAAGCAGCACCCAGAAAAATGTATACCTGAGAATTCGAAAAAAAGTAGATGAACATCACATGGTATGATTTTGACAACAAACCGGTTCAGTTGTTGATGTCTTACTTGAATAGAGAAAATGTGCTTTCATGCATTCCCCTTCCGACGTAGAGACGAGGCTGCAAGATATTATAATAAGAAAATGGGCTATCAATTTCAATTTCAACTGACCACCCCCACCTAAAAAAAGATATTTGAGAAAATATGTTGCATACCTGTGACCACCACATCATTAGCATCACAATTCTGTAATTGGAACTCTCAAGGAACCGACGGATGAAGGGAAAAAGGAAGAGCAACACAGCAAGCATATTTGGAGACAAGTAGATAACAACAGCCAAGATAAACAATGAAGGAGCACTTGAGCTATTGCCAAACCAACTTTTGATAGTTTGAGCAAATCCAGGAGGATTCTCCCATGTATAAGCATAAGTAACAGGGAGAATAATCACCCATGAGGCAGCAGACACAACCTTAAATATGTATCGTAGTTTGACATGAAAGGACATGCTCCGTCTTGCTTTCCAACTCAAAATCACATCAAGGATAGCTGCAATATAGATTCATGTGTATATCAAAAGAAGCAGCATACAATTTTATTATATGTGGATATCCAAATCAATATGACATAAAAATAATTAGTATACACCACAGATAAAATGCAGCATCAAGAACATGGTCAAAACCTTCAACAGATCATGCCTAAGCTGCAATTTGTGATCATGATATCATGGTTATGTTACCAATGACATGATACCACACACCAACATTTTTCTGGAAACACTCAAATTTTCAGCCATAGAACAATTTGGATGGTTAAAAATAAACATTATAAAGAGCACAAACAGATCATCTGGTGCTATTGCACTGGATATGAATATGTGCAACATACCTTGCCCAAGTTTCATTATTGCAGCAGTTATAAAGATGCTCAGTACTTTCTTGAAAACATTAGCATCAAAAACCCCAGTTGGCTGCCCCGTACCATTCCAAGCAATAATGATCATAGCCTTGATGGATCACACAATTCATCAACATTAGAAAATAAGAGAAAATTCTGAAAAGGGCAATGGCTATATGAAACATGTGAGAATTTAAGGAAGCAAACCTGTAAGCACAATATAAAGAAACTCCACATTCTGTTGAAGCTTCTAAATATGTGCCAATATGATCGGATTTCAACAAAATCAACTTTCCCCACCCACCGATCTCTTGTAGGCCTACTTTCCTGAGTTCCCAGAAAATCACATGCATTTATATTACAAAGAAAATTATGTAGTAGGACACTCTTCAATAGCCATTGAGAAATATGCTATAAATATACATATTAAAAAAAATGACTACACTTGATCAATGATAATAACAAAACAATTTAAATAGAGAAATGAATCAATGAAACCATATTTGTTTAAAAGGGCATAAGGAAGCCCATTGCAAGCAGAGAAAAAACATATCACTGCTCGTCAGTGTGTGCATTTGGATTCTCAGGTCCGTATTCTGTCTCACACTTCCAAAGTTAATTTCAATATTTCCAAAGTCAATTCCAATACATGTTTAGAATAAGATGAAAACCTAATGTCATGCTCACCCCATTCTTTTCATTCCGATTTTGATCCACAGGCTTACAGAAAAAATCAGCATCAGCACGCATGGGCCATCCCAAACGAAAACAATCTACAGACCTGAAAATATTTTTAAAAAAATAATAATAACAATAATAATATAAGTAAACAATTTAAATAGTAAGCATATTTATCAAAATAATAGCACCATATTACCAAAAGTACTCATTCAAATCATCATAATTTCTCCACTGCGAGTGTTTTGATATCGCCTTTTTGCTTCTTGCAGCTTCCTAAAATTGATAATGGTTAGTTTGAGTTGGGGTAAGCAGAGAAAAAAAATATCTTTTAATAGTGAAATAAAATGGTAAAAAAATAATCCAGCTAGTAGAGTTTGTACCCGAGCAATCACTTCATAAATTGGAGTAACAACTTTCTTCAGGAAAGCCTCTTCCTCTCCTCCATAGGCTGGTTTCACATTTTCACCAGTCATCGGACTAACATTTCCAGCGAGCATACCATAAAGTTCAAAAGCCATCTGACAACATTAAAATATAAAACAAATTAAAACCCAGTTAATCATTATTTCCTTCACAGATCAAGATCATTCACCAAATAACAAAAAAGAAAATAAAAATATTATAATAATAATAATAATAAGTATATAGTTCCAATAGTAACAAACAGATCACAAAGCACATACAAACATAACAAGATGAGATTAACAATATCATTTTGCATCAATATAATTCTAGTATCCCATTAGACCAAAAACTCACGATACAGGATACAGCATCATGTGATCCTGAAGCATACTATCAAACTTTAAGCTAGATTATCATGCATCTCAGATTTAGTCATGCCAAGATATTTAAAGTAAATAAGCATCTGAAAGCATACGTGATGATAGATGTAGCAGAGGCACTCTGGCATGAATCTCAGATTGGCAGCTTCGCCCCAAATAAGAAGATACAGCCCCATATATAATAATTTACGCTGTTGCACTTCCTGCTGAATAGTGGGTAACCTGCAATTAAATTGAAGAGAAGTGACAAAATTTCAGCAACCTGGCCGCAGCTCTTTCTCTAAATGGCAATAGCAAACATCTAGGGACGAACTATACTACAAGGCCAAACTTTGACGATGTGACAGTTAAAGAAATCACGCCTAATTGAGTCTAGAATTCATATCGTTGACTAGATAGAACATAGAGTATCATTTTCACGATGATAGCCTTTGAAGGAGAAACATACCATAGGCTACTTTTGCGATCCAAATACTTGCACCATTTCTTGTAATTTTTGAAAAGCTTCTTCATCACTTCATCTAGAGCTCGCTCATCCAACTAAAAACACAAATTATCATAATAAGTAACTTTTCCACGAGTAAATGGGGCCAAAAAAAAAACTTGATAACAGTCGCAGAAGACGAACCTTGGGTTGTTGATCTGGCTTTGGAAACTGTCTTATGTGTACATTCGCAAGTAGCAAAATCAAATGCTCCCTTTGATTTGCCACACTATCTTTCTGCAAATCAATGAGCCGTCAAAAGCAATTGGATGAAATGAGACATTTAGGCTTGTAATTTCACGGAATTCCATGCACGAAATAAGTAACAGCAAGTTCGAATCATCATTTTAAGATGAAACTGAAGCAAAATTTATGCTACTTAACCTGAAATCCAAACATAGCTTGAAGCCAGTCAAGGATATCTTCGTCTTTTTTCTTTTTGTAATCCTTCGGCCAAGGGAGACCTCTAGTATTCCTAAGTGCCTGTACAGCGGCTTGAATCTGCATATTAACAGTCAAGTCAGGCAACATTATAAAAGTGAATCATCAAAAGAGAATCACAAGCAACTGAAAATCAAACCAAAGGAGCCAAGTTGACTTTATATTGACCTCGGGATATTTCATGATTGCCTGATTCGCACTATCAGGATCAAGAGGTAGAATATTATAAGGGACATATATTTCTGTCTTCTCTGCAACTTTGTCATGAGTTTCCAATATCTGTAGAAAATAGAAGTCCATGAAGCATTCATGTTCAAGCTACAGACAATGCATTAAACATAACAAATAAAAAATGTGAAACACGTCAAAATAATTATTTACCTCACGATCAACTTCCACGGATTGTGTTTGGTTAACTGCTTTCAAAACCTCAAATAGAACGTTGGCTGTTTGGTATGCTTTTGTTAGCTGTGCACTGGACATTTTCAGAGGTCAGGTACTAAGAATAACAAATGTTACCGTTCGTTAAACAATACATAATTTCACAATACGTACACCTCGAAAGAAGGAAAATCATGAATCGTCGACAAATACTTACCGATCAGCTTTATCAGCAGCATTTTGCAATGCTTGAATATACTTCTTGTAATAATGCTGATAAAAGCTCTGCATTTCACGTGCATCACTTTTTTTCACTCTTCCCATTAGGGTGGGATCATTTTCCTGAAAAAATCAAGCACAAACAAATAAAATAGTTGGAAACATGAGTCGTGTAAATGTGTTCCTTTCACTAATAACACCATTTTAATTATGAAGTACTCTGTCGCACTAAAATCACTGGCAGAACTTCCAGCCTGGCTACAAAGACTTAGGTATTGCAAAAATATTGTCCAAGCAAGTCCAATTAAAAAAAAAACGACTTGTGCTTAAATTGGGAAAGTTTACCCATCATAGCAGCTAATCAATTCAAAACTTATACTTTTAACTCATTTCACTTTTTTCTCCCACTAATCATTTCATTAACTTTTTTCTCCCAATAATCATTTCAATTCATTTTTAAACTAAATCATTCAATCATCGATCATTATTACACAATAATCCATAAATTTTACTATTCTCCTACTACTCACATAACTCTAAGTACCAATCATTCTCAATAATTATTTTACTATTTTTAAATTAAATTAAACTTTAATTATTACATTTCCATTTCATATCCATTCACACTCCCAATTTTATCATTCTTTTTTCAAAAAAAAAAAAAAATTATCTCTATCACTTCCAACATTTCCAAACCGAAATGATATCCAATCGCAGCGTCAATAGTTCTCTAAATTAATGATTCTATTGATATTATGAAGCTCTCAAACTCTATCATCTTCTAGACAGTACAGCTTCTTCAGCTATGATGTGAAGTACTAACGGAGTACCAATCCATTAAGTTAATTAGAGAGATAAGAACCCGAGTGTTGCAACTGTATATTACTTCAGTTTACAACAATAGTAAGTTGCAAAATATGTGAAAATTTTGTGATGTGCTCAATATCTAACAAATTTTATCATGATAAAAAAAATAGTAATAACTGAAGAAACGGAAAAGAGCCGCAACAATCGAAAGATGTCATCAGTAACTGTTGGCTTCAACTAGCCAGAAATTCTGGTTATACACTTTTTCACAAAACTGCAACCTTGTTATATTTTATTGGATTTAAAGCAGATAAGTGATATGCCAGACAATGCAAACTACCTACATGAAATGCCATCATACTTACCCTCTCAAGACGTTGCAAAAGAGCTGTTTTGAACTGACGAACACCACGTCCACTAGAAGTGGGATCCAGCCTATGTGCTTTCTCAAAAGCATAAAACCTACCTGCATCAGGTAACGATCGATGTTTAAGAACCCTTCGAACACATTTCAAAATTATACGCTAATCAAAAATCCAACTTCAAGGATGTTACAACTACACAGTGTGAAATCAAAGATCGTTTAAGGCTTACAAAGGTATGCAACACGAGGGTTGCTAGGCTCGACTTCATTTGCAACACGAAGAATCGGGGCAATCTCCACCAGGGACGATGGCACCACTTCACTGTCGAAAATAGACTCCCCTAAATTCCCCACAGTCTGCGTACGCGTGATCCGCCTTTGCAATGGCGGATTTTGCTGCGAGGGCCCACCCCGTGAAGCCATTTTAACTTTTACCCCCCTCCTCCCTCACTCAAAATAATTTACTTCTAGGATGAATAAAACTTATAATTTGCCTTCATCCGATAATCACTCCGAATTTTCTACAAATGAAAAATATGCACAAAATCGTGGTAAGACATTCTAAATCACAAATACCGATGCATAGCACCAATTCACTGAAAAACTACGCAATAATGCCCACGAATTTAACTTATCAGCAACTCGAAAATTGAACCTTTTTTTAAAAAAATATTATTTTTTTTCTACAACTCATTCTCACGCCATTTCACCGAACCAGAACCCCACTCTCACACTCCCAGAAGTAGAATTAAAGAGAAAGCAAGTGTACTAGATAATTACCAGCACATTGGGAAATTACTAGTGTAATAAATGAACTCCGCCGCAGTAAGTATTGTTGAGTGAAAATCAGATCAAAATTTTGCAGCAGTGACAAAGATTCCAATAATTAAAAAAAAAATACAAAAATCAGAAATAAGTTGCAAGAAGCAGATTAAGTAATGTCATTAAGGTTGGATATAATTATCTAGCTGCATTGCTGGCTCACTCAGTGCTGTGAATCTGGAGTAGGAGAAGGTAATGTGTGCTGAAAATAACAGTACAGCAACCCTAGGAGAGAGAAAAGGGGAGGAGAAAAAAAGGTATGGGGTTGTGGGGGAGCTGTGGCTTCAAGCAGCAGAAAAGCAAGAGAGAGAGAGGGAGAAAAGGGTGGGATTATGGAGGCAACGGAAAGTAAATTAAAATGTTTTTGGAATATTATGGTGTAGGACTATGGATCTCCGTGCTCCTTGTATGCCCCTGCTTTTTCACTTTTATTACGAAACTGACACTGTCGGTGTGGGGTCGTGGACTACTCAGAAAAGGTCAAAAAAAACTTTTGATATTATTTATTTGAGAAAAGAAAAAAAGTGCCAAGAAATAAAAGGGACTGGAAAAGGAAAATGGGCTTTTAGATTTAGTGCAGGAAGAAATATCTACTTGCTGCAAATGAGCTCGCTCGAAATAGCGAAGGTTATTTGTGTTTATTTTTCGAATTAAAATTCCTAATTTATGTGATTTGTATTAATGGAAGTTTCTTTATTAGTAATGTTGTACATAAATGTTGGATAACCCCCCTTCTATCTTCTCACTCACTTTTTGAGAACCCCAAACAACCAGTCTCAATAATAGATGGGAAAATATATCCTCAATGATTTGTTTCATTTCTTTGTTTGTAGTGTTTTAATTTCCCCTCTTATTTGAGTAGTATCTAGAACTTTCGATGTTTTATTGGGGTTTCTTCTTCTTTTTCTCTTTGTCACCCTCTCTCTTCTATTTGTCTAGCGAATGTTATTATTATCTAGATTAAGAATATAAGGCAAATATATGCTACAATTTTCTTTTTGCAGTTTTTTAATGTAATTTTTTCTTTGTCAAATTCAATTATATGCATCACTCATATATACAATAGCATTGAAAGAGAACGCTGCTGCTAACTAGGGGTGAGCAAAAAAATCAAAAAATCGATATAACCGACCGAATTGAACCGAAATTTTTGGTTCGATTCAGTTTTACAAAAAAAAAAAAAATGGTTTGGTTTGGTTTGGTTTGGTTCGGTTTAACCGAAATAATATTAAAAAATAAAAATATATAATTTTTTTTATTACTTATTATTATTTTTTATCAATTCGGTTCAATTAATTCGATTTTAAACATATTTTCAGTTTAGTTCGGTTTGCAATTTTGTAAATATTTTTGGTTTTCGATTTTTTGGGTTCGTTTTTTTCGATTTTAGACGAATTCGTCGGTTTCGTTTTTGAAATTTTATGCAAATTTTTGTTTCGATTATTTCGCTTCGGTTTTCGGCCGAACCCGACCGAAAACTGCTCACCCCTACTGCTAACATAAGTAAATATCAACCATAGTTAAAAAATTGTTAGCATATACACATTCTTTTCAAAAAAAAAAAAAAAAGTGGTAACCAAGTTTCTGAGGTTGTAATTGAATAATGGCTCGTGTCAGAGGCGGATTTATAGAGGGGTCTGGGTGGCACAGGCCCCACCAAAAATTTTTATTTTTTTAATTAACTATAGATTAGATATTTAAAAGAATAAAAAATACAACAATCCTAATAAAGTGCCCCACCAAACACACAATTCGTAGAATGTGGTTTTATATACAGGTTGAATGGGCAGTTAGTCATAAGAAGAGAAATTTAATTCTCAACTATCCAAGTCATGTTGTGGTATTGGCCCAAATCCAATTAATTAGAAAAATAAAAAAAATTATGACTAGTCTTGAAAACAAAGAAGACTGCTGAAAATAAAAAATAACGAAGGAAAATGACCCTTTAAATTTTGAAAACCTAATCTAAATTTCTTAGAATTAGGAATTTTAAAGTTATGTATGAAATAGTTTCCAATGATTCATTCGACTGAAGTAGAAAAATTGAACTCTCTCTTGTATTAAGTAATTGTCACCCAATTTTTCTAAGAGTTTTGTTGGGGGATTTGTTAGTCGGTATAAATTAAAATAACTTTGGGTTTTGAATTGTTCAAACATTCGTGACTTAACTTGATTTGTGGGAGATTATTTTATTTTATCTTCAAATGTTGTGGTTTAATTGTACGGGAATTTTGTGGTGGCACGCTACAATTGAAAGTTTTTTCATCATCGAGTTCAAGTATTTAAGAGATATTGATTTACAATTGCGAGAACTTGAAAATCGGTTATGTGAGGTAAGTAAGCATTACTAATTTGTATCTCTTGCTTTTATTCCCGCCAATGATTTTTTTAATTTCATTTACATAACAAAGTTAATTCGCTTTATTGAGTTATATCCATGTGAATTTTCAAGTGTTGATTTGTTATTTTTTGAACAATTATTTGATTACGTATCCGGAGAATGATTCATTTTTAAATGTTAATATTGGAACATTTGTAAGTTTATTGCAAAATATAAAAACTCAACGAGAATAATTTTTATATATTTTTTTAATTTATTATTATTTTAGATTGTGTATGTGATTTCTTTATTATAATTTTAACATTTTTTTTATTTCTTCTTTATATTATATATTTGCGTTGTTTATATCGGTGACTCAGTGCCCCGTCAAAAGAAATTTTCTGTATCCGCCTGTGCTCGTGTTATTATCCAACTTCATTTATGAGTCAATCGGTGAGGCTTTTTATTTAATGGCTGTGGTCACTTTGCTTTTCACAATGTTTGCTTTTCTTTTTTTTTTTTAGCTTAAATCTTATTTTTTCTATACTGTGTTCATATTCCATTTTTTTTATTAGGTGGTCGGACGATGAGTTGAGAACGAAAAGTGCATGGTTTCATGCAAAGCATCTTATAAGTCACTTTTGCTGAAAACAGTGTTTCAATGCACTTGATCAATTGTGTGCGTGGATTTTCAATTACTTTATTCCATTCCATTTTAAGAAATTCACTAACCTACTTTCAAGTAGCGTCTTTGGAAGATTTTCAATACTTGCCTTTTTTTTTTTTTTTTGGACCATTAGTCATGTCACATTTGTGATATTCGGTGTGCATGGTTGTCAATGATATGAGCAAAATTAAGATAGAATTCATCTTTAATTATCGTATTAAAGAATGATCACATTATTATTATTATTATTATTATTATTATTATTATTATTATTACAAATCATGTGAGGGGAGGGGAATAAAAATCCAAGGAGTCAAGTAGAAATTTGTGGAAATCATTCATTGCATTGAGACGAGTAGTTGCGGATGGAATGACAATTATTCTATTTCAATTATATAGTCGACATATATAGCTTTCTTCATCTCTCTTAAGCTTTCATGCTCTTAAGCTCGAGCAGTATGAGTCCGAAACTACGGTTCGTACCCAACAGTCAAGGTGCGATTTAGATCCATTATGTGACAAGGAAGATAGAGTTCACTCAACAATTGTTTGATTATCTTGTCTTTTTCTTTTTTATCTTTAATTTTTTGACAAAAAGCACCAAAAATATCATTATTGATTGACAATATCGAATATCCAATCATAACAATCAGATATGATAAATAAAATTCATCATATCGATCCATTAAAAATACAAAAGTAAACCTGATGTAGAATGGAACTAGTAGATAAAAAAAATCACTATTTGACAAATCTCATACCAACAAAATTGATCTCGAATTTATCATTAATTTTTTAGGGGAAATTGTATAATAGTACCACAGGTGGAGGTCCATTTGTCAATTAGTCCTGCCACCAATTTTAAGTCAAATAGTACCTGTTTTTTGCCAAATAGTCCAAATTGTGATATGAATATACCAAAATACCCTTACTATTAAAATAACTAATAATAATCAATTGGAGGCCACCTACCGCCAGAAAATTTTTCGGCGAGATTTTTAATTTTTTTTTACCCAGCAAATATAAAGTTAGCCGTCGGCTGACCGGAAAATTTTTCGGCCGCCGGGATTTTTTTTCGGTCACATTTTCTTTTCCTGATCATCTGAAAATATTTTCCGACTGTCGGAATTTATTTTCGGCGTTTTTTTTTTCTGCCCAGAATTTCTTACTGTATGTCTGAATTTCTTACTACATGTCCATGAAGTCAGTGCAGTCAATTTTTTTTTCAACCCATATATTTTTCTTACTATATGTGCAAACATTTTTTACTATATGTCCAAACATTTTTTACTTAATGTCCAAAAAATAATTCCGATCCCCGGAAATATTTCTTACTATATGTCCGAATTTCTTATTATATGTAACAGAATTTTTATTTAATGTCCAAAAATTCATACTTGATGACAAAAAGTATTTTATTTGATTGCAAAAGTTTATTTCTTTGATGTGCAAATGTTGTTATGTATTTTTTACTTATTACTCACTTTTTTTTTACTTATTACACACTTTTGTTTTGCCAAAAAAAATAGAAAAAAAATTGTTGTTTAATAGCAAATTATTATTATGTATTTTCTTATTTAATACAAATTATATATTATTTTATAGTGAAATTTCATACTTTATGTTCAAAAAATTAATAAAGTTTCTTACTTTATATCCTTTAAAGTAAGAAAATTTGTTATTTTATATTCGAAAAAGTAGGAAAAGTTCTTATTTTATAATAAAATTTCTTACTTTATTTTCTAAAATAAAGATATTTTTAATAAAATATAAAATAAAATCTTACTTTATAGTGAAAATCTCATATTTTATGTATGAGAAAGTAAGAAAATTTCTTATTAAAAATTTCTTACTTTATAGTTAAATTTTTAACTTTATATTTGTTGGGCAAAAAAAACAAATCTCGCCGGAAAATTTTCCGACGGCAGGCGACGGCCGGACAGCAGCGGCGGTGGGGGTGGCCGGCAGAAGGTGGTGGTGTATTGTTTATTGATATTATTATTATTATATTATTATTATTAGGGGTAACCTTATAATTGTATATTAATGGTTGGACTATTTGACATTTTGTATAATTAGTCATAGTATTTGACAAAAATATTTTTTTCTATGTAGTATTTGACAATTGCCCCTAATTTTTATTAAAACCCATCGATTGCATCTAAATAATAACGCAATTGAATTTTTTGTAAAAACACCAAACAAAACCAAACACCACTTATTAAATTCCGTTTATTAAGAGAACGACAACACGTATTGAGAAATATGACCACATGAAAGAGATGGACATAAACTAAATAATAATAATGATAAAAATATTGGAAAAAGGTGATTTTTCCCTCATCCCATATATATATATATATATATATATATATATAAAGAGAGAATTGAAGAGAATACAGAGGTAATGGGTTACTAAGAGAGGAGAGAGAGAGATACATTGAAGAGTTTCTTCATTTTAAAGAATCATCCACCAAATATCATTTTCGACACACTCTTTATTTTAAATATTCAATTTAGATAATAAGAGTCTAATTGGATATTCTTTTGCTTAATTTTCATTTTGTTTGCTTAGAAAAAAATATGGGGTGAATCTAGAGAAATGAAAAGTTATTTGAGATTTATCTTCTATTTTCCAACCACTTGACCCAACTTATTTAAAAAAAAAAAGTTTTTAGAAAAAAAGTGATTGAAAATAAATTGTGTGAGGATGTGATTTGATAAAATAAGGCAAATCCCATCCTACAATCATGTTTAAATAAACAGTTATTTATCTTCTTGTAATTATTCAAATATAGTGAATATTTTTATTATCTCGTTATATGAATTAATTACAAATTAAATCAATGCCCCATCCATGCCCCCAAAAAGTACAAAAAGAAACAATTGCTCATTTCTTTTTCACCTGAGAGGCCCATGCAAAATTATTTATACAACTACATTTGTTTTGATTTTTGGATTTTTTTTTCTCTCATTGTTACTAAGATCTCAATTGTTAGATCGATTCAATGATGAATATTTTTTTTTCCTTACAGATGTCCATATAAAACTCCTGCGATGACAATTCTTATCCATCTTTTGATATTAATAACGCTGAAAAAGAGAGACAAATTAGTGGTTCATTAGATAATCAATTAGGTGATGTCAGTGACTCGTCGGACCGATAAAATCATGCAGTCAATTGAAAATAATATAAGATTCTTATTCGTCAAGTAGTGGGGATGAAGTCGAGTCATTGTGTGTTCAAATGCCAATGGACAAGTAAGTTTTAGATTATGCCAACAATTCTCTTCCATTGATGAATTTTATGAAGAAGTGAAAAGTTACGATGTATACAATGGCTATGTTTTGTCATTTACGAGTAAATATAATGGAAAGTTTAGAGCTAAATGTGTTGATGGTTGTCCATGGCTTATTTTTTGTTCGAAAGTTGGTCATCTTGAAACTTATGAGGTGAAAACATATCGTGAAGAACATAATTGAAAAAAGGGAAACATAAAAGCGAGGTTCATAGATACGAAATGGTTAAGTAAAAAAGTGGGTGGAGACTTGAAGAAATTTCCAAAGATGACGAACTCGGAGTTGCAAGATCATATTGCTGAAGAATTCAACATGAGAATTAGTAAATCAAAGACATAGAATAAGAAACCTTGCCCTTCAATCTCTAGATGGTAGTCAAGATGAACAATATGCTAGATTGTGGGATAATAGATGAATTATTGAGAATTAATCCTGGAACTTCTTTTGAGATTTTGGCTCCATGGGAACCTCCCCGATTTGATCGACTTTACATATGCATCGATGCATGTAAAAAGGGCTTTCTAGAAGGATGTCGACCCTTGATAGCCATTTATGGATGCTTAATGAAAGGATATCATCGAGGCCAAATCTTGTCGGCGGTGGCTCAAGATGGGAACAATGGTCTATTTCTTATAGTATTTGCGATAGTTTCTTCAGAAACTAAAGATGCGTGGTCATGGTTTTTAAAAAAATTTATTGAAAGATATTGCTGATACTTCTCCCCGTGGAGAAAGGTGGACTTTTATTTCAGACCTAGGACCGATAACAACTCAGACTTTTATTTTTAGTTAATTTTTTCTAATATTATATGTATGTGTTCAGGTTTATCTAAGGTGTATTTTTCAATTTTGTAATATTTGTATGTGTTCTAAATTATATGATCAAATAATTTCATTGAGTTAGTTTTTAGTTCTAAAAGTTTGATTTTGAATTATTTTTATTGACAGTGCCTTATCTCAGCTTTGAAGAACGTTTATCCATCCAAGTATAATAGAAATTATGGTTTACACTTATTCCGTAATTTCAAGAAGAAATGGAAGGATAAGCATACTAAAATATATTTTGGGCAGCAGTAAACGCCACCACCACCATGGACTACGATATTCAAATGAATCGGATGCAACATACTTGTTATGGGGCTTGGAAACACTTAAGTGATATTGGTATGGAGAGTTGTAGTAAAACTGGTTTTGAAGTTCATGTCAAGAACACTGCAATTACGAGCAATAGTGCCGAGAGTTTCAATAGTCAAGTCTTAGAATATAGAGGTGGTGGGATTACTTCTCTAATTGAAAGTATATGAGCTCAAAGAATGAAGAAGATGTATGAGAAAGGTGAAAAAATGAGGGGGAAGAACTGTGTAATATGCCCTGATGTACTAAACAAGCCTAACATTTCAATTATGGATAGTAAAATATGGACAACAGTTCTATGTGGGGATTGGCAGAGGGCTATATTTGAGGTATCACGTAGGCCTAAGAAGTTCATGGTAAGTCTTGAAAGGCACATATGTACTAGTAGAAAATGGGACATATAGGGTATTCCTTACAAGCATGTTGTTGCTGCAATAGATAAAATTGAGGGAAAACATGAAGATTATGTAAGCGCATACTTCACAAAGGAGACATTTTTGAAGACTTATGCCTATTGCATATATCCAATGACAAGTTCTCACTTTTGGCCTAAAAGCGACCATGGACTCATCTTACAGCCTTTTTATATGAGGCATGCGGGGAGACCGAAACTTAAAAGAGGAAAGGACCCAAGTGAAGCTAAGGATCTTCATAAAGCTAAACGTAAACATGGGCCAACAAAATGTGGTAAATGTGGCGAATTTGGTCATAACAAAAGAAGTTGTAAAGATCCAAGAAACGTACAGGTTCTATATTTGATTAATAAGTTCATTATTATTATTATTATTATTATTATTATTATTATTATTTATTGAATACTTGAATAAGATAAGTAATTTTATTTTCTTATTATGAGGGATCATCAAGAGATGCAACTTCTCAACCAAAATATATGTCATGCGATAGAGAATATGTTGTTGCTGTAATACCCCAAATTTTCCCATTACAATTTGGCCAATAAGATTCATGCATGGTATACTATTTAGATAATTTATATGATTTTGAAATTTAATTTGATTTTATTATGTGTTTTAGTTAGTAGAATTTTAAAGAGTTATTAAATTATAGCTAATAAGAGTTATAACAAAGTAATTAATATTTCTTTGGGACAAAATAATAAGATACCAATTTAGTATTAATGTTATGTTATACGAAATAATAGTAGAATACAAGTAAATCCCAAGTTTCAAGTTACGAATATACCAACTTAATATTTTAAGATATTTATTTAAAAATACCTAAATAATATATGTAATTATATATACAATATAAGATATACCAACTAATTCTTTAATATTTATGCAATATATATATATATATATATATATATATATATATATATATATATATATATATAATAAATATGTATGTGCATGTGTGTCATATATATATATATAAACTAAATTCTTTAAAATTAGGGGAAAAGATTGTAACCATCCTGTACTATACGCGTTTTTTGAGTTTTGCATCCTAACGTTTTTTTTGTAATTTAATGCATCTTGTTCTATACAAAATTTTGAAAGTGCATCCTGTACTATACAAAATTTAGAAAAAAACTAGTTTTACTAAAATAAAAACTCGAATTTATTAAATAAATATGCAAACCATATTTTATCCTAATGTTTACCGGAACTAGTTTTATTAAATAAATAAATTTTATTATTTATTTAGTAATAAATTCGGTAATTTTTGCATATTTAATAAAATATGCCGGAACTAGTTTTAAATAAATAATAAATTCACCGGAACTCACACAAAGTATATGGGTTTGAAAATATGCAACCTCACTCGCGAGACTAGGTGAGTTTCGACGAGTTTTGGACGAGTTGATTGGTCGGAGGATGCACTTTCAAATTTTTTTAAAGTATAGGATGCATTAAATTACAAAAAAAACGTTAGGATGCAAACCCAAAAAATGCGTATAGTACAAGATGGTTACAATCTTTTCCCCTTAAAATTAAGACTTTATATAATTATGCATGTGTGTGTTTGAAGTACATGTGTTATATAGTGTGCATGTTATGTAACTATATATATATAATACGTGTGCATGAGTGATAAAGTATGCATGTGTAATTATATGTATATGTATGTGTGTGTAAGACGAGTGCATGTGTTATATATGTATATAATATATTTGCGACGTGCATGTGTGTGTTATTATATATAATGTAGTATGCACTAGTATATGACCCGCGCTTCTCTGCGGATGTCGACAAAATTAATTAATATGTAATATAATTGGTGATAATAGTGAATGTGATTAACCGAACCTGGTGACCATTGACATCATAAGGTAGGCTGGGATTATAGGCGTCTCCGTGCCTGGTCGCAAACCCGAACACTTACTCTCCCAGATGAACACTATTCAATTAACGCTGAAATAAAAAATCATACTTCTAATATTAGGAGTATCTATTTTTGTGTATATGGCAGTATAACCAACAATTACAATAATTATCAGTACTGATATACAAATGTAGTCTTGCTTTCAACATACCCTACCAACACATATTACATAATAAAAACCTTAAAAAAACCCACACAAACACACACACACACCAAAAAAAAAAAAAAAAGGAACTGAAAACTAATAGTGTTGTGCAATATGTATGCACCCCTGCACGTGAAGCGAAACTATAAAAGCCTATGTTGCAGTCTAGTTATTATGGTAAATAAAGCAAATTCCTCATGCATATATAACATCAAAAAGTCTAATATGAAAAAATAATTCAGCCTTGATACTGTTTGTAAGCTTGAAATGAATTAGAAATTAAAAACAGAACGAATGAATAAGTAGGGAAGAATTATTTGAAACAACTCAGTCGATGCACTAATGTTGACAAAGACAATTTAATAAAGATTATTAAAAAAAGAAAATCTAAAAGAAAACAACACACTAAGAAGATGCCAATGATGAAACACGAACTCGTGCAACTATCTATTTGACTCAACCAAAATAAATCATACTTGAATTGATTGGATAACGTAATTCTGAATTAAAGAAATAAAAAAAGGAAAGAAAAATCGGTAGCATATTCATGGACACGACATTGATCTCCTTTCTTTTATTTTTTAGCTTGTTATTGGATATTTGTAAAATTGCAAAATGCAAACCATTATACTTAGTTGATTTGATTAATAACACTCATTGAGTATCAATTATATTTTTGGATTATAAAACCAAACCAATAAGCGACAATCAAACCAAAAAAAAAAAAGATCGTAGAAAGACACTAAGTACATTTATTTTTATCGAAAGCCGAATCAGATTTTATAAATATAAATCATAAACATTGCTCATTTCACAATCTTAAGAACACAATAATAAAAGCTTAATGATAAATATATCTAAAACCCGACTGATAAAAACACACACACACACACACAAAAAAAAAGGCTTATATAATTGTCAGTAATATGAATATATTCTTTAACTCTGATAAAGTGAAGTAAGACAAATGTGAAATCCAATTAAGAGAGTTGATCAGTGATGTATTAAACAAAAACTCACAATATTAACTTTGTAGCTGACCCTGTTCACTGGTCCGACTACCTCTTGCTCATCCAATTCTTGCAAAGTATAAAAATGGTTATCTCTAATTCCACCAGCTTTAAATTTTGCTCATATCGTTCACCTTCAATCAATGAAACGGATAAATATATTAGGTGCATTATCCAATGTGCCATATAAAATCAATGCAAATTTAATTACCAAAAGGGGATGAATGAGAATCCACCCACTTTGGAAAGGAAAAAAGGAGATAAAAAAGTTCAATCACATATATAACAAAAAACATAAGAGCCAAAAAAAATAATAAACAAAAAACTGCAATTTAATTCAATCAGCAAGAGAATATTAACCAATAAAAAAGGAATAAAACCGCAATTTAATTCAATCAGCAAGAGAATATTAACCAATAAAAAAGGAATAAAACTGCAATTTAATTCAATCAGCAAGAGAATAAAAAAGGAATAAAAAAAGACAATGAAGATTCCACCAAGCTAAACAGAAATTCAATTTAATCAATGAAAAGTTTTGGAAAAAAAAAGTACAGAAAGTGATAAAGAAAAGAGAGGACATATTTGTAGAAATTTCTCCCTGAATAACACCMACCCACCCCCTCAAARAAAATAAAGAATTTAAAAATGCATTGCAACCCACATAAACGGCCCCCAAAAATGTAATAAATAAACATAAGTAGAGAAAATGTTTAAAGGAAGAAGAAGCACAATACAGTCAAACACACACACAAAATAAAAAAATAAAATAAAGGAAGAAGAAGAAGAACCAAAAAATTACCCGGAGCGATTAATGATTCCAAGAACCTAGAATAAATCAAAAATCTAATTTAATCAGAGAAATAAAAAAGGAAATAAATTGGAAAATAAACTGAGACAAAGAAGCAGGCGAACTGTTCGATTTGCACCGCCGCAAATCTACGTATCTTTTCTGCAGAAGGAATGATTTGGAAACATTAGTACAAATTTGCGGTAACAAATTTTGTAGCCGAGATTTGAGCTCACCTGATTGTATCTGCGAAAGGAATGATTTGGGTGTGTAATCTTGCAGTCGAAGTTTTAAGGAATATGGGCAGATATGGCAAAAGGGAAAGGATAACAAAGGCTACGGAAACAATTTTGGATGGAAAAATAATAAAATTGTCTCCAATAAAAATTGGACACATGTCAAGCCAAGGAAATCACAGGTCATCTTTATATAAGAAGGTATAGATGTGTGTGTTATATATATAATAATAATAATAATATAGTATGTGGTGTGTGTGCATGTGTTTTCAAGTAAGAAAACAAACAACACACACGTAAGGCTCTATAAAAAAGTGAAACAACCCAAATGTAGGTAATAGATTAGTGCTTAGTTTAAGTTATATAAAAAGTCCTTTGTCCCACTTCGGAGAATAATAGGACATAGTTACTTTCTTTTTTCTATAAATAGCATTCCTTTCCTTTACTATGAATAACATCTAACTTATCAAAAGTTGTTTAATAATTTAGGGGTCCTTTAATTAGGAAACTCTGGTTTAGTATATTTTCTTGAAGTGTCGATTATTTATTCAAGAGTTATTGTGGGGATATTACCCGGTGTTGTTTAAGGTACATTTTCTACTAAGTCTTTTCCTTATTATTATTTTCATTAAGTTTAGTATTTTATTTATGGGTAGTTAAAAATAATATATTATTTTAATTAGCTTCTAGTGGTAATTAGAGTTAGTATTTTATTTACGAGTTTTTAAATAGTATATTATTATGTAATGGTAAAGTATTTTAGTAAAAATGTTTATTTTTATCCCGCAATAGTAGTATTTGTGATTTCGAATAATTTATTAGTAATTAGACTAAGCAACTCTTTATTTCTAAGAATATACAAGCATATGAGTTATCTAGAAAGGGAGTCGTAATTTGTAAAATTGAAGTATTAAATTGAAGTCTAATCAATATTTTATCTTGATTAGATTATATTGAGGAAGTTGATTTGTGACTTGAGATAGTGTAAGATTTGGACCTGAGGTAAGTAGAAATTCATTTGCAACTACAATGCATAAACATAGTATTATTTGGTTTGTTTATATGACTGTGATATGGTCTGTATTATCTGAATATGATATATGAGTTGTTTGATGAATTTTATTGATGTTTGCTTATTGAGCATATGTATTGGCATGTGCACGTGCATACATGAGCCATGATCATATAAGAAAGTTTATTAAAATATAAAAGATAGTTTTGACCACTGTTAGTGCATCGAGGCATGTGAGACATTACCTTGGGTATGTGCGACATGCTTTTATGTTATATTGAGCCCGTGCCATGTGAGACATTACTTCRGGTATGTGAGACATTCRGACTGGCTCCGATCCCAKKGCCATGYGAKACATTACTTCGGGTATGTGAGACATTCGGACTGGGTATCGTAATGATTGATTATATGCTGAGCTCTTTCCGATGCACTACAGATAGGTCAAGGGCCCAATAAGAAGAAGAATTTTAAGAAATGGTTTACACCATCAGCATGATAATGAGTTACATTGATTTATGATATTCAATGAACGTGCATGATTTATGCTTACTGAGCTTTAGTTCATGTAGTTTATGCATTGTAGGTGAGCCTGAGTATTAGCTGACTGGGTTGTTGGAGTTCCATGAAGTTTTGAGAGTCCTTGTACATGGATGACGACCTGTTGGGCAGGATGAAGGGACACACTTTTCTTTCTTTTGGGGAGTTTTGTTATACCTTGTTGGGGTACTTTTAGTGTGTTTGAACTTTCAATAAGTATTGTAAATATGGTGTGGAGCTTGTAAATAAGTTTTATAACTCTTTTCTTTATATAAATAAATATTTCTTGTTTAAATCATAAGTGGTAATATTTTATTCCTTTGTAAAAAAAAAAGAGTATTTACGCTTTCAAGTAAGTAATTTTTCACACTCAAATCGATAAGTTCTTTCTTTCTTACGTTTGAGGGGTGGGGGTGTGACAGTTGCTTCATGCCGGACTCCCTCGGGGGACAACTTCTCAACCGAAATTAACGACATGCAATGGAGAACATGTTATTGCACCCGATTGGAGTCCCACATTTTTATTTGAAATGTATATAATGTCATTTCTTTTGCATTGGTGTAATGTAGATGATACCATGTCTTTTGCTTTGGTGTAATGCAAATAATCTCATGTATTTTGTTGTGGTGTAATGCAGATGACATTATTTATTTTGGTGGGGAGTAGGGCAGTATTGTTAATCCAAAATGACCAAGACAGAATTATTGGAGTTGATTATGGTAGTGTATGTATTTTGCTTTTAATTTCAGCACATGTGTATATTCCATACGTATAACTTATCTTCCGGATTGTTTATTTAATAATTCTCCCATGTCATCTTTAAAGGAAACAGAAGGTAGATGAACCTTTTTTGGTGGTGCTAAAAACTGAACCGTAAGGTTTTACATGTCTTATTTATTAAATGTTTTGCCTATTTAATTTTATTAACTGAAAAAGATCTTGATAAATAAAGTTAGTCTAAGTTGATAAAAATAAATGGAGAGTGATGGAAAAGTATTGTTACAATCCAAATGGGAAGACAAAGAAGTTTCTTCGATTAGATTACATTTGTAAAATACAAAAGTTCACAATGCAAAAACTATCAATTTCACTTAATATTGAAACTAAACAATGCAAACACTAAGCTTAAAATTACAATATATAAGACAAAACGTTCTCCATTCTCGTTCTAAGTTATCTCGTTGTACTTGTTAAAATTCGCTACTTCAACCAATTTTGATATTTTGTCACACTTCAATAAATCATCTTTAGTTCATTCACTTCATTGGTTAATCTCTCAGAGTGAAGTTCATCATTAAAAACAAAGTAATTGTAATGTGGATGCTCCTGCAGCAAGTAAACTTGTGTAAAGAAGCTACACGATTTTCTTATTTGGAGCAAATAATATATTTAAATAACACAGTAAATAGGGCATACAATTGTAAAAAATGGTCAATTTTTTATACCAAAAAATTAAAGTTTAGTAGCAATTTTATCTTTCTTTTTTCATGAGTTTTATATTGCCAAATACCATCAATAAAAAAATAAAAATAAAAATCTCAAAAAAGAACTCCATTAAACCAGTTGCTATGAGTTTGCTAAAAGAAAATAAAATTTCAAGAGTAGACATAAACCATCAACCAACTAATAAATACAACCTAAACCATAAAAAGTGATAGCATAATTCCACTGCTTTAAATTACTTAATTTGCAGACAAGCAATTGTTAGTGAGAGAAAAGAATAATAATAAAGGTAGACAAATTTAGTTGAAGTCGTCTTCTTAACAAAAAAACATTCTTTTTTTCTAATGAAAAATTTTTGTTTGCTCTTCTCCGTGATTTGATTAAAAGGCGTTGTCTGTGTGTATTACCTACATGCAATTAATTTAAAAAAAA
This sequence comes from Phtheirospermum japonicum, assembly GCA_014905375.1. Taxonomy (NCBI): domain Eukaryota; kingdom Viridiplantae; phylum Streptophyta; class Magnoliopsida; order Lamiales; family Orobanchaceae; genus Phtheirospermum; species Phtheirospermum japonicum. The sequence goes on from BMAC01000348.1 coordinate 489,668, forward strand.
ATCTTTTCATATTTGAAAATCCAATTGGCTTTTGTATATATATATATATATGATTAGGTTCAAATGAGAACCATGTCTCTATATCTGAACCTAGGGTCAATTATGGGACTTAGATCTAATTAAATGGGTGGATCAAATTTTTTTGTGTATTTCCTTATTTAATTAAAAGTATTAGGATTGTATAATAAATGCACTACTGGTGTATATAACTGAAAATATTAATAAAGCACTGTGATTGTATAATAAAAACACTGCTGGTATATAATAAAAATACTAGTTTGCAGGTTCGCATATAATGACATGGTTGTCATTTGAACCCACCCCTCTCTCTCTCTCTCTATATCTATCTATCTATCTATCTATCTATCTATCTATCTATCTATCTATCTATCTATATATATATATATATATCATGGTTCTGAAAACCGGACCGGACCAGCCGGTTCGACCGGGAACCGGTCACCACACCGATCCGGTTCTCATGTGCAAACCGCCAGAGTCAAGAACCGGTCAAAAATCGGTGAACCTGTGACAGGTTCAACCGGTTTTTTTGATTTTTTTTATTTTTTTATTTTTTGCTTTCTAATTTTTATATTAAATAAAAATTGACGGGGTCTTATTTTTTTTATTTGGAGTACAGATAAATACAAATTATGATGGTTAATTTTACTTTATTTTGAAGTTGTTGGACTTGGAGTGATTATATTAGAATTGAACTATTTTATTTGATTTTTCTTCATTATATTTAATTCAATAACATTYTTCTATGTTGTATTGTGGTTGATGAATTCATATTTATTTATATGGACTCTTTAAATTAAATTTTAAAATTTTATAATCATATATTTTATTAATCTAATTTATTCTATTTATTTATAACATATTTAATAGTGGTATATATATATATAGGATTAGGTTCAAATGAAACCCACGTCAATATATGCGAACCTAGGGACCAATCAAGGCCTTAGATCTAATAATTTGTGTGAACCAGATTCGATTTTTTAAATACATTAAATTATATATATAGAAAGACAAGGGTGTTTATGTAAATTCATATATCCATCTTAATCAATTTAAACCCCTAACCCACCCCGGCTGTAACCCAAACCATTCTCTCACTCTCTCCCCCAAAATCGCCGCTCGTCCCTATCTCCCCCAAAATCGGCCGCTCATCCCTCTCTCCCCCAAAATCGGCCGCTCACCCCTCTCTCCTGACTTGTCGACGGCAGCGGCCCAATGAATAGCGAGGCGGAGGCGGCGTTTTGCAGCGGCGGAGGCGAGGAAACGGCCGCGATGAAGCACACCCGCGACATTTTGGCAGCGGAGATGGTCTCGAATCGACTGGAGCCGAACGCCATCGCCCGATTGAAGCCATCGTCGTCGCCATCGACGGCCTCGTGATCGGGTCGGGTACCTAGGGCTTGGAGCGTGGATTGGGTCTGTGCAATGTCGGCCACGGCGCGGCGCAAGTCGGCGATGAGTTGGGGGTTTTTGAGGTGCGGCATGCTCTCTGCGATCTCGAAGTGAGGCTCCTGGGCTTTCAGAGATGACTCCGGCGGGTTTTCGACGTCGAATCGGAGGCGGAGGAGGAGAGGCTGCGCTTGAAGGCGGGTAGTTTGGCCATGACGTAGGAGAGGATTGGGAAATTCTTCGGATTTGGATCCATTGTTGGATGCTTTTCTTTTTCTCTGTTTTTGAAAACTGGTAATTGTTATGTTTTGTGTCTGTCGATAGATAGCTAAATGTGCGTGAGTGATAGTATCGAACTATATTTTACATCACTGCTTTGCTGCCTTTGTGTTGATGTGGATGTGGTGCTGTTTGGGTTTTGGACAGGGTCCGTTGACGGCGGCGGTGTTGAAACCGTGGGTCCGCTGGGGTTGCGATTCGGCCGGTGATTCTTAGATCGGCAGTTTGGGGTGGCGATTTGGGTCGGCCCGATCGGTTGCGGCCGATTGAGGTTTTGGTTGTTCGGGCTGACTTGTTCAACTTGGGTTAGGCTGGTGGCGATTCGTCGCGATCAATCGGCGGCACGGCGGCAGGCGTGGAGATGGTGGCGATCCGGTGGTGAGGGGTTGATAGGGCTGTGGTGCTGTTTGGGTTTTGGACAGGGTCCGTTTTGGGTTTCGGCCGAGAATCATCGGAATTCATTTGGTGTCGGTAATTTGTTTGGTAGGGTCGAGTGGTTGTAATCGGCGGCAGGGATGGGTGAAAAATAAAAAGCAGGGGTCGTGTAGTTCAAAAGCACTGTAACTATGTAAAAAACACCGGATTTCGGACGGCTTAAACCAAAGAATCCTCGCCAATCGAAAAAAGCAGTGATAGTGTAGTAAAAAAGCGTGTAATAAAATTTAAAAAAGCATTGCTGCTTTATTATAAAAGAACTGAAATATAGTAAAAATCCAAAATTCTTACTCGTATTTTAACAGTGTTTTTTAAATAGTAATGTAGTGCTAAAGTTAATCACATGCGATGCTTTTAATATTCATGTTTTTAACAGTGCTTTTTTATACAGTACTGTAGTGCTAAAATTAATCACATGCGATGCTTTTAATATTCAGGTTTTTAAATTTAATTACATTTATTTATAAAACAAAATTTTTGATGCTTTTTTGTATACAGTCGCAGTGCTCTTTCGAAATGTTGATATATGTCCAAAATACCCTTTTTATTAAATTAATACAATATTTTCCATAATTACCCTGCTGACATGTCATGATCTCAACCATCGAGATTATTCAATCTAATGGTCAAGATGAGTCCCTAGGTTCGCATGTATTGACATGGTTCCATTTCAACCCAACCCTATATATATATATATATATATACACACACACACACACACACACACATATATATATAATAAAAATGAAAATTACCCTAAGGAAATCAATTAATCAGATGTATAATTAGAAAAATTTCTCGACAGACCATAACAATCACACTCCCCTTTCTTCTCCAATTTCTACCATATCACATCACAGTTGCTTTATAAATAATATTTCATAAATTATGATATTTTAGCATAATATGAAACATGATATCAAGATATACATTTCTATGGTGGCATCAATGAATTTCTCTATAGAACCAGATAGGGCTCCATTAAGGAGCCCTATATAACACATGACATTCACTCCACCGTGCATTTAAAAAAAAAAGAAAAAAATAATTAAGGGCTCAAATGAATGACATGTCATTTATAGGGTTTTATAATAGAGCCCTATCTGGTTCTATAGAAGAACCGCGACATCATTTGTGTTGGTTCTAGGGCTTCAAAATTATTAGTTTTATAATTAGCCTCAATTCCCATATTGATTTTTATACCTTTTCAATTTTGACACAAGGATCAAAATGGATTATTAATATTTTACAACTCTAACCCTACAACTTCCCATTTTACCACACGTGATGACAAGACTAAAAAAGAAGTAATACAAATATTGGCGGTGCTTGGAAACCAAAATAAAGTCTCATTTCCTCTCGCTAGGCGGTAAATAAACATATAATAAGTGATTATTTATTAGACGTGTGTATTAAATACACCCACCAGCAAAACTGATCCTCATTAAAGAGAATGAAAAGTCCAATTTAGTTGACCAACTCGGATAAGCTTTCAATCCCCTTCGGCTTTTCTTTCTTTATCCCAAAATCAGAAAAGAAAAAGGCGACAACAATTGGCAATCGGCAACGGCGCAACACCGGCGGAGGCATGCGAAGCGGCCTCGTCCTCCGGTGATGAACCACGACAGATTCGGCTGGATTTTCCTCCCAATTTCTAGGTCGGCGATGGCAATTGCTCCCTCGGTCGTCGGCGAAAACAACACACAGTAGCGGCGAGCAAATTAGCGGCGAAGGCGCCGATAATTCGGGCGGCGACGTGGGTGTCGGCATGGACGTGGAGATCTCCCCTCCTTCGACTGGTTTGTGACGGTGGTTGAATTGGATGGCGGAGGGGTTTGTCCCCTTTTTGGATCATCCGTGTTGGTGTTGGCGATTGGAATCGACCTTGGTGGTGTTGGCGATTGGAATCGGGCCGTTTGGACCGCGGTGATTTGGACGACGGTGGTTTTGGATCATGGGTCGTTGGTGGCGATTCGTTTGGTCGTTGCTAGATCTGCGGTGAGGTGTGGTGATCTGGATGGTTCTCGTGGGTCGGGTCGCGTCTTGAAAATTCGGGTTGTGAATTTTGGGAACACGGGTTCGTTTGGAGGTTTTTTCCCTTCCTGGTGACCAATCCAGCTGTGGTTAGACTTTGGGGTTTTTGGGTTCCGCTTTGAATCGGGTCGTGGGTCCGTGTGGGTTTGGACAGGGGTCCGATCGGGGTAGGCAGGTGGTGGCTCAGTAGGGAATCTGTTTGGGGTTGTTTTCGTTGGTGGATTCGCTTCGCCGGTGGATTAATGGTAATGCATTCATTCAGCCGCCGCGTTCCCATTTCGCCACAAATGGACTGTCATCGCCATATTCGTCGGGAATATGCTTCAAGGATTCAGACTACTATTTTTTTATTTCCGAAACAATGATTTCATGTTCCAGAGACGGCGTCGAGAAACACGGTTTTAACCAAACACATTCTGATCGGAAATTCACATTTTAACTAGCAAGATAAAATAAAAAATAAAAAAATTAGCGAAACAAAAATTTTTACGGGAGAAAATGGTATCCAAACACATTCTCACCAAAAAAATAATTTTCACTGGCCATAAATTTTTTTCATTAAATCTAGCGAAACGGGACGGGACAAAATGGTTTCCAAGCGCCACCTAAACAATCCCACCGCGTCACTAATTTGGTCTGTATATGATTAGAAACTGAATTCTATTTTTGCCAGTAAATTACAAGAATTTTTCTGATTTCTTTAATCAAATATTTAAGTGAAAAACATAATTTTTTACACAATAGAAACCACAATAAAGTTGAATTTGTTGATTTATGATTGCTACCTCCTTGAGATGGAGGTTTTTCCGTAGCCATGTGCCAGTTGCCGTGGAGCTAATCAAGTCACTAATGGTGGTACCGATTAGCACAAAAGACAACTTTACAAGTGTCATCTAATTACCACGGTAAAAGCAAAATACTTACTACACTTATAAATCTTTCTCTACAATCATTAATCTAAAATAAATAAATAAATAAATAAATAAATAAGGGTCTCACTATTAATTCAAATATTATTATTTTTTTATTTTACTTTTATATATTTTTTATTTTAGTGTTCAGTAATATATTTGCTGATATTCTGAAAAGATTCTTAATTTACAATATATGTTAAATGTACTTAATACATCTTGATATAATAATTAATTGAATTATTACTTTTACCTATCATTCTCACACAATGTATATTGTTTTCAAAATTACAGAATAACATAAATATTCCGAATTTAACACACACACACACACATACACACACTACGACGATGACGACGACAACAACAACAATAATAATAAGCAAGATTTTAAGTTGACATCCATACTTTAAAAACCCAAAAGATGAATAACAACAACAACAACAATAATAAATAAATACTTCTATAAATAACACACATTGAAGCTTGTGGAAGATAATTGCTCAGAGGTGAGACACGTTCTCTGAGGTGGATGCGTGAGTTCACTCTCCTTTTATCCACCCAAAAAGCATTAAGCTAGGTTTGATATTTCAAACCCAATTCTTACTATCCCCTCCATCTTATTCTATCTATCACAATTGACTATTTCATATATATTAAAAAAGATGATTGGTGTTATAATTATAGGTATCAAATGACTATCATATCTATTTGTTTAAAATAACTAAAAGTGTGAAATAAAAAAAGTTTGAGTAAAATTATTAAAGTAATATTTAATTCTTATTGGAAAAGTAAAAAGTAACAATTATTGTCTATTGAAAATGTAATATGATAGATAGAATGAATGGAAAAAACACTAAACCCCCTGAACTATTTGGATTTTTACACTTTACCATACAAAGTATTTTTTTTACACTTTGCCATATGAACTATACGATTTTTACATTTCACCCTATATGGAAAATTTTACCCCTGAAAACTTTGGTGAAAATTACACTTAACCCCCCATACTATGTGTATTTTTGCACTTTGCCATATACGTATTATTTTTTTGATTTAACCAAAATATTTCTTGCTTTATTTATTTATGTTTACATTTTATGTATTCATTACTTACTAAAATTAAATAATTAATAAATAATTATTCTAATATTTATTTTTAATTAATAAACTTATTTATTATATGTATTTATATTATAATATTTAATTTTCTTTTAATACTATAATTAAAAAAACTAACTATATTAGTAGTATTTTGAACTCATAAATAGAAAATACGAACCAAACTTATTACTTTGGTACAAGTTAAAAACACTACTAACATAGTTACTTTGGTTCGATTTTATTTGTAAAAATACTACTTTATTGAAATATTAAAATTAAATTCGAGAATATTGAACCAAATTTATTATTTAATATCTTAATCGATACACGCCCAATACACTACCAAATGGATAAATTTTATCTATTCTTCCTAATTATAATACTAAAACAAAAATAAATATTATATTATGAATACATATAATAAATATGTTTATTAATTAAAAAATAAATATTTGAATACTTATATATTTATTATTTAATTTTAGTAGGTAATGAATACATAAAATGTAAACATAAATAAATAAAGCAAGAGATATTTTGGTTAAATCAAAAAAATAATACGTATATGGCAAATTGCAAAAATACACATAGTATAGGGGGTTAAGTGTAATTTTCACCAAAGTTTTCAGGGGTAAAATTTTATAGGGTAAAATGTAAAAATTGTGTAGTTCATATGGTAAAGTGTAAAAAAAAAAAAAATTGGTATGGTAAAGTGTAAAAATCCAAATAGTTCAGGGGGTTTAGTGTTTTTTTCCCTAAAATGAAATATGTAAATTTCTAAATTGCGACCTATAAAATGAGAGAGATGGAGTATTACTAATTCAACCCAATTCCACAAGTTGACTTATTAGCTTTAAAGCCAAAGCCAGCATTGCTACCACCTTAATGTCATGAATTCTAAAACTTTAGTATGAAATAGTTTTCATTTCATTTTTTCATATTTTTGATGGCAAAATAGATAATTGAATTGTAAATGAATAAAGTAGTTTGAATTTTCATTTTTTACATGGATTTTGTGTGACTGTGTTATCCATCACATTTTATTCTTATTGTGAAAATCTTAGTTTCAGTTTAGATTATATGAAAAACCCTGTAGGAGTGATATTTGCTCCATTTGTATTGACAAGAAAAATTAAATTAAAATGACAATCTTTTTGGAGGACCTTTTGGCCGAGGAATGTTTAAAGAGCGCACAAATTATATGGTGCATTCGGGTGCTCAAAATAACGTCGAATTGGTTATTAAATGGGTTTAACTTCCGCAGGAGATAAGGGGTCAAATTACTTAAATTTTGCGATAGATGAATACATCTCTTTTACCGTGGACCCATGTGGATGAATTTATGGGTTCTACGTCTGTTTCTGAGTCATCTTTTTCTACATATTTTGGTACAATTTTACATTTTTGTGGTTTTTCATTTTGTGTACTTATTTTGTGGAATTACATTTAAATATGTACATCATCTTTTTGCTTACGACACATCATTGTGATGAGTGATATACATCACTTTCTATTGTATTTCTTATATATTGGTGCCATAGGACAATTGAGTATACACATTGTTACACATGTTAGGAAACATCACTTTGATGTTAGATATACAACATATTGATTTTCAAAATTGGAGTTATGCTAATGCGCTCGCATTGTGAGTTAAAAAAATAGTACATGTTATTTTTTATTCATTTATACTATTTATGTGATGTATTGCATTGTGTGGATTGATATATATTTTATTGATTTTTGTTGTGTCTTTTGTAGGATATTGTTTTTGGAATTGCTGAGATGACTATCTTATTCACCCAACTGCTGGAGGTTTTGATTTGTTCAGTTGAACTGGACATCGTAAAATAATTTGAAAATGTTGTTCATTTTATAGTGATAAGATTTTAAGAGTTTGTGACTGGTTTATAAGATGCATATAAAATTATCGCATTATTGATGTACGGTGTTTTTAACAAATGTACCTATTATATATGATTCTTTTTCTTTTTCGAATGCATTTTAGTTGGTGTTTATGTGATGTATATTTATCGTGTTGTTGAAGTTCACATATGTTAAAAGTAATGTACCTATCATACAGGTGAACTTTTTTTTTTTTGTACGATATGGAATGGGTTTATATGATGTAAATTTATTATCTTGTTGATGTACACATTTGCAAATAGTATCATGCCAACACAAGTAAGATTATACCGAGGTACATTTAGTGTCTTCTTGTACGTATAATATAAATGTGATAACAAGGATTTGTATCATTGGGGTCCTTGAATCTGTGTCCGAGCATAATGGACCATCAGATTGATAGGACTCTAAATTTGCTTTATTGGGCTTTTTTAACTCGGAAGTCGCGTGATGTGCATGTAGAAGATTTTTAAATTATAAATAAGGAAAAGAGACATACTTAATATCTATTTCATATTTTAGGATGTTTAATCCCAACTTAGGAAGAAATACTATTGCTTAATGGACAAGTCTAAATAACCTTATAAATAGGGGATTCAGACCCATATTTCACATATGATGGGAGGGAAGATTTTACTATTATGAGGAACGAGATCGATTCTCCTGATCTCTATTGTTCCATCTCTCTTATTTAATCTCTATTTTATCACTATACTGACTCTATTGTTAGAGTGCCCATGGAGGGGTTATACACCATGGATCTTTTATAGGTTGATCGTGATTTGAGGAAGTTGACTCAACGCGATTCGATCTTAGCGAGTCAAACTTCTGGTCAAATCAGTGTTCTAATCAGAAAATATGCACATAGATGTATGTTTACCTGATTTGATCGTACACATGCACATATGATGTTGGTTGTGAGCGTCCTGATTCGGCATTCTATAAAAATCGAGGATTATTATTATAAGAATCCATGCGATCCTCTATATAATGAAACTAGTGGCCTTTAACTTGTACATTTTAAGAATAAAGTTAAAGAACAAGAAGGCAATTATGCTCGTGTATTTATGGAAATATGAATTGAACATTTTAATAAAATTTTATAAAATGTATGTATTTCAAACGAAATTAGATCGAAGGAAAAAATTATATGAATTTGTTTGGGTCTAATTTAGAAAACTATGACTCGATCTGAATTTATTTATTTTCGATTTGTCGTTCGACGCAAATCCAGTATTTTGTTGGAAAGTTAGTTTTGATGAGGCTAATTTTGATGGATAAATATTTAATTCATGTAGAGTTAAATATTATAATATTATTCTACATATTGAGTTGATAATCGTAGTATATTTATTTTCTCAAAATTAATTTTCGATGAGTGAGAAATAAATTATATAAGTTAGCCATTTGAAAGGGGAAGCATATAAACTCTCACATTGAAAATGTAAGGGAAATCTATACACGTTATAAGTAAACATAAGTTGTATTGAGTATCATGTGATTAAGACCATGCACCAGTTGGTTGTAACCGTGGGCTTGGGCCTAGGCTTTGGATTTGACCCAGACTTTGCATCTTGACAATTGACTTAGGACTTTGGACTCTTTGGATCCTGAGCTATGGGCCTCTATTAGGCTATATGATATTGGTTTTGAACCAATCCAGTTTTATTTTTTGGATTCTCCAAAGGAGAATGAGCTCAACCCATTAAGATGCTCAAACCTTTTGGTCAAATGAAGATGGGTTCGACTCATTATCTTCAACATAACAAGGTTGTAACTTTTCAACTTCATCAGCAGCATTTGAGGAGTTTCAAAGTTGTGATGATGGAGGTAGTGGCTATAATGGGGGTTAAAACCACTAATTGCAGGCTCCACCTTTTCAACTTGTCAATCCCTGCATGGTGAAGTCTATAAATAGAGTTAGAAGTTCTAGGCAGAAAACACGCTGAATCAATTCATTCTGCATTTTTTCTGCACTAAAAGCCTCGAGCATTTGTTTAAAATTTTATGCTCGGTTTTCACACTTTTCAAGTTCGTTGGAACTTTGAAGTCTGGTGTACTACGGTCTTAAAGACATTAATTCGTTGTATCTTTGGGCACATTATGTTAATTCTATCAGCACTACACGGGGTGTATTTGTTTTTCAAAAAGAGATCTTTCTTGCCTCAATTTTTTCCACTTTTACTTGTTTTTCAGCAATTGTAAGAAATATAGTGTAGTTCAATAGTATTTTCCTTTTTATATTATTAGTTTGTAACAATCGCAATACAAGTACTATTTTGTTACTTAATTTATGGAGAGCGTCAATCAACAACCGAAGAAAACTGGCGAAATAACACAAACCACTTAAGAGACGAACACTAGCAAAGAAACAAGAACCTTTGTTAAAATGTTGTTATTTCTGCTGCCAACGTTCATGCTGAAAGACTTGAAAAATTCAATGGTCTTGATTTTAATAGATTGCAACAAAATATGCTTTCCTATCAAACCACACTAGTTTTGGCTAGATATTTGAAGGAGGATCCACATTTGGTTGCGCAAAATGAAGCTAATGTCGACTTACATGTTGCGTATGATGCTTGGGGCCAAGGTTATTACCTTTGCTGAAACCATGTCTTGAATGGACTGAGCTATGAACTGTACAATGTGTACAGTGCTGTGAAGACTGCCAAGGAACTTTGGGGGATTCTTTATATAAAAAGTACAAGTCCGAAGATGCTAGAGTGAAGATGTTCATTATTGAGAAATCTATGGACTTCAAGATAGTCGATACTAAGACTGTCATCTCAAAATCCCAAGCTTTCTAATTGATTTTGAATGATATTCATGTTGAGGGCATGTTCCTAAGTGAATCCTTCTAGGTAGCTTCTGTGATTGAGAAGTTACCTTTGGGTTGGAAAGACTTCAAAAACTACCTCAAATACAAGGCAAAGGAGATGACACTTGAGAGGTTGATTGGCAAGCTTCATATTAAAGAAGATAATAAAAAATCTGAGAATAATATAAGGCGATCTTCAATTGAGGCTCGTGCTAATATACTGGAGAAAGTCAAGTCCTTTAAAAGGAAAGTGCCTAATGGTCAAGACAACAAAGGCAAGCAAATTGTCAAGGTTTGGAAGTTTACTGGAAATTGTCATAATTGTGGCAAGCCAAACCATATAGCAAAAGATTGTAAGAAGCCCCAAAAGAATAATGGGCAGTACCAGGGACAATCAAGAGCTCATCTTGTTAGTCCTGAACCATTTGAATTAACTGACTTTGATATGTCAGTTGTGGTGTTTGAAGCTAATTTGATTGATAACCCTAGAGAGTGGTACATTGATACTGTTGCCACTCAACATGTCTGTTCTAACATAGATATATTTTCCAACTACACTTTTTCAACGGGTCGTAAGCTCCATATGGGGAACTCGCCCTCGTCGAAAATGGCTGGAATTGAAAATGTTGCTCTTCATTAACTTCTGAAAAAGAGCTGCTGCTGAAGAAACTGCTGCATGTCCCAGACATATGTAAGAATTTAGTATCTAGATCACCTCTGGTAGAGCATAGATTTAAGTTAGTCTTTAAATCTAAGAAACTTGGGTTAAGCAAGTTTGATAAAGGATTGTTCAAATTAAATGTAACGGCTACTTGCCCTGTAAACTCTTCAAGTATGAATGAAAATGCATCTAATTCTATTTACTTGATTGAGTGTTCTAATTTATGGTATAATAGGTTTGGACAAGTTAATCCAAATGCAATAAAAAGACTGATAAATTTGGATTTGTTACTAAACTCAAAAATTGATTCACAAAGTAGATGTGAAATTTGTATCGAAGCCAAAATGGATAAATTCCATTCTATTTTGCGGAAAGATGCAATGGACCTTTAGTTTTGATTCACACTGATATATGTTATCTCAAATTTGTGCAAACTATAGGTGGATTTTTTTTATAACTTTCATTAACGATTGCACAGGGTTTTGCTACTTATATTTGTTAAGAAGCAAAGATGAAGCTCTTGAAAATTTCAAGAGATATAAAACTGGTGTAGAGAATCAACTTGGCAAAAGGATTAAAATAATCCGAAGTAATAGAGGCGGTGAATATGTAGCTCCGTTTGAACAATTATGTTCTGAGTAGGGTATAATACATCGAACGACGGTGTCGTATTCATTACAGTATAATGGCGTCGCCGATGTAAAGATAAAACTCTTAAAGAGATGATGAATGACATGTTGATTAACTTGGATTTACCCCAAAATATGTGGGGGGAAGCTGTTTTGACGACAAACCACATATTAAATAAAATACCACTTAAAGGTAAATTTGAGACACCTTATGAATTTGAAAAAGTCGTAAGTCATCTTATAAATACCTAAAAGTGTGGGGGTGTTTGGTAAAGGTCGTTGTACTTGAACCAAAGAAAATGAGAATTGGACCTAAGACGGTCGACTGCATTTTATCGAATATGCATACAATAGTATGACATACTAGTTTTTAGTACATAAATAAGAGAATCCTGAGATTTCTAAATGTACTACAATTGAGTCAAGAAATGCAATATTTTTTGAGAATATCTTTCCGTGTAAAGATAAGACAAAGTCTTATTCTAACAAAAGAACATATGAAATTGCAAGTGGTTTAAAACCAAATAGTGGTGAACCAAAGCGTGGAAAAATGGTAAAGACCGCAAAGTCTTTCGGACCTGATTTTATCACGTACTTGTTGGATGATGAGCTAAATTCCATTAAGAAAGCTCTATCCAGCCCAGAATCACTTCTCTGGGAAGAATCTATTAATAGTGAAATGGAATCCATACTGCAATATCACACGTGAGAATTAGTTGATTTACCACCTGGTTGTAAGATCCTGGGCTGTAAGTGGATCCTTAAAAGGAAACTTAAAGCAGATGGAATAGTTGATAAGTTTAATGCTCGTTTGGTTGACAAAGGGTTTAAACAAAGAGAATGTTATGATTTATTTGACACATACTCACTAGTAACGAGGATAACATCCATTAGATTACTTCTTGCGATGCTTCTCTGCACAATTTAAAGATTCGTCAAATGGATGTAAAAACTGCATTTCTGAATGGGGTGTTGGAAGAAGAAATATATACGGCTCAACCTGAAGGATTTATAGCTCTTGGTGAAGAGAAAAAGGTGTGCAAACTGATTCAGTCATTATATGGACTAAAGCAAGCTCCAAAATAATGAAATATGAAGTTTGACGAAATTATGTTGTCAAACAGGTTTAAAATTAAAGAATATGATAAATATGTTTATGTCAAAGGAACATCAAATGCATGTGTTTTTGTATGTCTACATGTTGATTATGGGAAGTAACCATGATGTGATCATGAATACTAAGAGAATATTAAAATGATATATTGATATGAAAGATACGGGAGTTGCTGATGTAATCTTTGGAATTGAAATCAATAAAACTCAAGAATGAATTATTTTGTCATAATATCATTACGTTGAGAAAGTGCTCAAGAAACTTAATGCCTACGAGGGTCCGTCTAGTAGGACGCCAATTGATCAAAAGATAAATCCGGTAGCTAACAAGGCTGAACTAGTTGCTCAGTTAGAGTATGCTCGGGTCATAAGAAGTCTAATGTACTTGATGAATTGTACACGACCAGACTTAGCCTATCTTGTGAATAAACTAAGTAGGTATATAAGCAATCCAAGCCACGAGTATTGAAATGCATCGAAAAGAGTATTGATGTAATTGAGATACACAATGGGCTATGGGCTATACTATTTGAAATACCCATCCATACTTGAGGGATATTGTGATGTTAGTTGGATTTTAGATTGAAAAGATTCACACTCCACTAGTAGATATATCTTCTGTATTAGAGGGTGAGCAGTTTCATGGAGGTCTACGGAACAAACTTGTATAGCTCAATCCACCATGGGATCTGAGTTTATAGCTTTAGATAAAGATGGTGAAGAAGCAGAATGGCTTCGTAACTTGTTGAAATATATTCCATGTTGGAGTAAACCTGTTCCACCTGTGTTGATACATTGTGATATCCAAGAAGCTATTGGAAGGGCACAAAGTTGTATGTATAACTAGGGGTGAGCGGAACCGGGTACCCGACCATTTTCCTTGGAACCGGAACCGGTTGGAACCGGGTCCAAGAAAAGAGAACCGGTCCCGGAACCGGTACTAGCCGGGTCCAAAGTTTTTGGAACCGGTCCCGGAACCGGTACTAGCCGGGTCCAAAGTTTTTGGAACCGGTCCCGGACCCGGTGGGTACCGGTTCCGAAACCGGGTACCCGGTCTTTATTTGAGTTTTTTTTTTCTATAATAATTTTGCTAAACTATGCATACTACATGTCATTAACACCCTACTATATTGTGGTATTTTCTAAAATAAAGTGCACAATACATTAGTATTAACTTCCTCCTATTTACCAAAAGTAAGTCTACAATATAGAAAATATTTTAGTTTCCTACTGAATCAATAATATAATATTACAATATCAAACTTCATGAAAATAAATCTACAAATACATAATATAATAACAAGTTCACAACATTAATCAATACAAAGTTTTCAAACTTATTCATAATAAGAGATTACAAATCAACAAAATAAATAGAAAATCCTCAAAATACACTTAAATATATTAAATATTAAAGATTTGGTACCGGGTACCCAGTTTAAGAATCGGTACCAGCGGGTACCCAGTCCCGGAACCGGTCCCACCGGGTACCCAGTGGGTATCGGATCTCAAAAGTATGGACCCAGAACCGGAACCGGTTACAACCGGTTCCAAGAATCTGGAACCAGAACCGGTACCAACGGGTCCGGTTCCGGGACTGGACCCGGCGGGTCCTAAGCAGTTCTGGGTCTGGGACCGGGTACCCAGTATTTCTGCTCACCCCTATGTATAACTAAAAGTCTCGATATATTTGTTGAAGACATAACACCATTAAACAATTTCTCTCGAATGAGTAATATCCATTTACTATGTTAAGTCATTAGATAATGTTGTTGATCCTATCACAAAAGGGCTTAATTGAGATTAATTGAGAAATTTGCTATAGGGAAAGAGTTTAAAATACACGAAATTAAAGAATGACCATAGTGGTAACTCAACCTTGATGAATGGAGATCCCATGAACTTGGTTCAATGGGAAAACTAAATTATGGAAATTAAGTTGAGCACTTGGAACAAGCTGAATGTTCGAATCTCATCCCTGAAAAGCAATCCAAGTGAATTTAGATGAGAATTTTGGTAAGGTTAAAGTCTCGAGACTTTTGAATGAATCTCAAACCTTTAAAGGTGAAGTATATCAGGATACTTTTGACGGGAGGTCACCTATATAAGTGTGATACGCCGCTTCAAAATATAAATAATAATGAATCCAAAGTGATGTCCATGGACAAAACGGACATAACTTTAAGACATAAAAATGTGTTAAGGTTTCATTGTGTAATTACCATTGTCTTGATATACAGTATGGAGGGATATTTCAAGACATTGATGTCATAAATATGCATGATCTTTAGGGATTTTTATCGATATATATTTGTGGTCTTCATGTGCTTGAATTACATATTTTCACCTTATTCGGTGTTATCGAGTAGATGCTACCGTTGTTGAGTTTTTGTGTAGATTGGAGTCTTTTTGTGTGTATTTTACAATGTGACAAGGACACGAGCTGAGCTACGAGTCTGCTCCCATTTTGTAGGGGACATAACCATGGTGGTGTCGCAGGCGATGTCTCCAAATGCATAGATATTCAGGATGAAGAATCTGATTTGTTGACAACATGACCATGTTGGTGTTAGTGTTTCGGAACAGAAGAATCAGAAGAAGAAGCAGAATAACATAACAGGTAGCAAGTTCTAAAGACAACACGACCATGATCTTGATAGAGTCGCTGTATAGAAATAACCACGATGTGACCACCACGCTGGTGTCGATGTTGTCATGGCCAAGCAGAACAGATTTTCCCCGACACAATAATCAGAAGAGTTTCTTCAGCCCAATATTCGGCCCGTGGGCATTTAATTAACATTTTAGGGTCCAATTTGATACAAAGCTTAGAGAGGCGACTAATGAGAGATCTGGGATATATATATACGAGTACACAGAGGATGGAAAAAAATACACCAAACACCATACAACAGAAATCACCAGATGATTGACAAGGACCTATCTTTTTTTCTCCTTTCTCTTCCTTTTCTTTTGGATTATGAAAGCCCCATGTGGCTAATTATTTCTTTTGCGTTGGTTGAAGACTATTGAAACCTTGAAAATAATGTTGTGAGATCAAATTAATTAATTTATTATTCCATATATTGATTATTTTGCATGCTTATTTTCATAGTTGTTTGTTTAGTTTATAGATTGGCCACCTATAACTCTATACATAATACCTACTGCTTGATTAATAATTTAGTCGGTGTAGATTATTTATTTATCATAAGAAGCAATTAAGAAAGATAATTGGCTAGATCATGCGTTATCGTTCTTAGGCAGAATAATTAAACGAGTTAGTAATTAAGGGATTATTTATTTACTTCTTGGATTGTCGGTCTCTTGTGTTTTTAAAGCTATTGTTGGGTTTATTCTGCACGATTGTGGATTTCTTAATAATAAGGGTTAACGTGAATGGATTATTTTATTGAATAAGATAGGAGATAGAATCGTAGATTCAACGAAAATTGTATATAATTGTGAATTTATATTTTTGCATCAACGATTATCTAGACACTTCAAGGTGGAAATCAATTCAACCTTCGTCACATATTTGTTTTCATCCTTTTCATTGATTTTGGTTCTATTTTATAAATTGTCAGTTTTCTTATTTTTATTTTTAATATTTTTAGTTTTATAGATTTTAAAATATCACAGAACATAATATAATAAATTGTGAAAAAAAGCAATAGTTTGGAGTGCGAAAAATAATTACCAATATATAATATAATGATCAACTTTAATACGATCATAGCTCTTTCAAGTGATGTTTACTTATACATTTATAAAATATGGTTGCAAAGCTTTGAAAATCCACTTTTATATGAAACTAATATAGCATTTGGAAATTCAAACTATTTAAATAGTTATGACAGCAGACAATATGATCATTTCTAAAGGAGTTTGGAATATAAGACACTGATGATTAAAATCATATTAGGTACTACAAATATGCAAGAAAAATATTATATACTACGCAAACAAAATCATATCTTTAAAGAATCTTAATTACATTCTCCCATGGATATGACCCTTACTCACGCTACTATACATTTTAAAGTAATGTTTTATTTGGGTGTCTCAACAGCACTACCAGGCATCGAGCCCATTATGCAACCAGTATATTCGATGATAGTTACTATGGAAGGTTCAAAACCACAAACTACCTATCTTGATGCAATAATATCTTGTGATGACTGAGCACAAGAGTCTACATACATACATGTATTGATTTCCACTCATGTGGGGGATTGTTGAAAAATTAGTTTTCTTGAGGCTAATTTTGACGGCTAAGTATTTAATTCACATAGAATTAAATATTATAATATTATTATACGTATTGAGTTGATAATCGTAGTATATTTATTTTCTCAAAACTGATTTTCGGTGAGTGAGAAATAAATTGTGTAAGTTATTTATTTGATTTAGTAAGTGTATAAAATCCCACGTTGAAAATGTAAGAGAAATTCATACACTTTATAAGTAAAGATGAAGGTGTGTTGAGCATTATGTGATTAACCCCATGCAGTTGGTTGTAACTGTGGGCTTGACCTTGGCTTTGGATCTTAGCAATTGACTTTGGACTCTTTGGGTCTTGGGCCATGGGCTCTCTTCGGCTATATGAAATTGGTTTTCAAAAAATCAAGTTTTATTTTTGGATTCTCCAAAGGAGAATGAGATCGACCCATTAAGATTCTCAAGCCTTTTGGTCAAATGAAGGTGGGTTCGACCCATTATCTTCAACATAACAAGGTTGTAACCTTTCAAATTCATCAGCAGCATTTGAGAAGTTTCAAATCTGTAATGATGAAGATAGTGCTATAGTAGGGAGTAAAAACACTAATTGCAGCTGCTACACCCTTACAACTTCTCAATATCTGCATGATGAAATCTATAATTAGATTTAGAAGTTTTAAACAGAAACCACACCGAATCAACTTCATTCTGCATTTCTTCTGCACTAAAAGCCTCAAGCATTTGTTTAAGATTTTGTACTCGATTTTCACACTTTTCAACTTCGTTGAAACTTTGAAATCTGGTGTACTGTAGTTTCAAATACGTTAAGTCGTTGTATCTTTGGGGACATTACGCCAATTACGTCCGCACTACACGAGGTGTATATGTCTTTCGAAAAGAGATATTTCTCACCTCGACTTGTTGATTACTCTGATTCGCTTCAAAGAAGGTGTTATCATTTATTTTTATTTTCTTTCTATTTTTTTTTGGTATTTATAAGAAATGTAGAACAGTTCAGTAGAATTTCCTTTTTCGTATTATTATTTTGTAATTTTTTATTCGATTTGTCTTTTTGAAAAATGATTTTCTAATTTATTTCCATAAAAAAATTATCCAGATCGAAGCTTAAACTACAAGATGGATAGAAAAATGAAAATCGAGGGTTGGGTCTGATTGATGTTTATACAAAATTGACAAAAAAAAATTTGGTCTGAACGAGAAAAAAAGCTCCAGAAACTTCGGAGAGATGAGAAATAATTTTCAAATCCTAACAAATTGAAGCATAAATAACCAGATCGACATAATAATACAAACCATATTCAGATCGATCGATGTTAGAAAAAAACGAACAATTATACACTACGAAACAGATCGAAGAAACAAGATTAATACACAATAATAATCAGATCAATTACAAAAAAGGGAATATTTGCAGAAAAAAAATTTAAAAAATCAAATCAAAGAACAAAAATCTAGGATTATCATAGAAGATATTTAGTTAATTGGTTACTAAATTAATATTATCCAAGTTTTGGATTGATTAAACTAGGGGTGAGCATAATTTTTAAAAAACTAGTCGGACTATTCTCACCACACTACACTACACCACACACTGTTTATAATGATCTTTTTTCATTAAAATTATGATTATACGTATTTGATGAAAACTGCACCGACTTCTTGACATGAGTTTTATTTTGTAAGTCGACCGCAACGCCGAAACCGCACCGCACCACACTTATATAATTTTAATGTTTATATAAATTATTTTTCCTCTCACTTTATAGAGTTTATTGAATAGGAATGAATGCATTAAAAACTATTATTCAATAATTAAATAAATCTAGAATTCCAAATAAAGTGTATTTTTCATATTTTTTGATCTTGGATAGAGCCGGTAATATCAATACGGATTCGATTTGAATCTTGGAATTGGAATAAAACAAAGTGTTGCCAAAATATATTATATTTTGTAATAAAGGTTATTAATATATAAAAAAAATGCATCATGTTTTTGAGTTAAAAGATAATGCAAATAGTATTATAATTGCAAAACTATCTTATATTCAAAGAAAGAATTTCTAATATTTTATATCAATAAGAAGTTGAAAAAATATCTATAAAACTTAACGGAAAAAAATCAATTCACAGAAACCACTAAACCAAAAATTAAAATTTTAACTGAACCAGAATATGCAATTCAATTAAACATTATTGTAAAAATAGCACAAACCGCACCATGCCCACGCATAGATTAAACAAACAAAAAATTATGCCACTAATTTCTTTTAATGTTGTACTTGTAATTGATCGTCCAAGATTAGTAAATAATTAGTGCTTAACCCGTGCGATGCACGAAACGAATTGAAATGGATGCTTTAAATTCATTTGATTTAATTGTAATATTATTGATTTATTAATGAAATATAATAACTAAAATACTCAAGTCATGATTACTGTTCAACACAAGCAAATTTAAAACAAAGAGCGTGGATATACGCAACTCGTCTATTTATTAGTTCACCAAACTAAAAATGTTATCACAAAAATGTCAATATTATCCTTAAACCTTACACCCCCAAAATACTTCATCTCCTTCAACTTTCCATCACCACTCCAGCCACCGCCCATCACCGCCGCTACTATCAATGTCTTCGTCTATTGAAGAATATAAACAAGACATGAGCACATAAATACGCTGCCGCCGCCGTGCCACTGAAGAAAGAAAAAGAAAAAAGTGTCTTGAAAAAAAAGTCGTTCGAACCAAACTTTCGAATACAAAATATATATTCAAAAAATCAATTTAAACACAAAATATAACTGCGAAAAATACACAAAATACATGTTTAAAATTTTGATTTACCGTCCCCTTTAAGGCTAAAAAATGGTTGTTCGGGTTTATTTTCGAACAACGTTGTATTATCCGATCAAAAAGTTCAAACACATGACATATGCTCGAGAAACCAGAGACGAACTCCCCTATTTTACATCTGTTTCTTACCCTTTGTCTCCCAAATTCATCACTTACCTTTCACCACCCATCACCATTTTTTCTTATTCTCGTTCGACGGTGGCAGCGATAGTGTGACGAGAATTGATAATGGCAGAGCTTGAGTGGTGGTTAAGGGTTGGAGAAGATGATTTATTTGGGAGTGTAGTATATTTTGGCGTTTTTGTTGAATTTTTCTTTATTGGGGTGAACTCATAAAAAGATAGGGTGCGTAT
>BMAC01000348.1:510431-547211 GCA_014905375.1 Phtheirospermum japonicum
GCACATAAACATGTATAATGGGGGTGGGGTGGTGGGGGTGGTAATTTTGACATTTTTGTTGATATTCTTTAATTGATGTGAACTCATAAATAGATGGTGTGCGTATATCCGCGCCCTAAAACAAATTAAAGGCAAATAACTCCACATTTATATATTATGAAATAACTTTTTGCAGACTACATTATACGTCAAATTCTAGTTTAACTTGTTATCATCACATGAAAATAGTTTCAAGCTCTCTTATTTAATTAGTCGCGAAACAATCATATTAGTCACTTTTATTACAAATCATTGAGTCCATCTCCTTGTTTAGTCTTTGTATTCAAAGACAGAGTGAAGATCTTATAATAAATTTAGGTTTTTCTAATTATCGGTATCCGTTGTACTTGTTTGTCAACATGTACTACAAAGTATATCATAGATTATGTTATAATTCAATCACATCAATCTGTTTGAGTACAACTTAAGTACAATCGAATAACCTAGTTGTAATTTACTCGTACTTTGTTGTACGTTTTATTTTAGATATAATTTATATCAACATAACTATACAATTATCAAATAAACCTTTAACCAATAAAAATATAAATCTTGTAGTATAAACTTGAAAAAAAAAATCAACTAAATAAATACAAAAAATTGTATTTAAGTTATAAATATATATTAATTAAATTAAAATTAAAAAAATCACAAAAATCATATATATTATAAATAATATAAAATAAATCATAAAATATCTTAAAATTGAATTAAAATATTATGAATTATAAATAATTATTTAATAATAAAAAAATAAATAAATGTTATAAAATAATAAAATAAAACATAAAAGAATACGAAATGTGTTAAATATATATAATAAATATATTTTATATACAAATATTTATCAAATAATTTAAAAATAAAAAAATTATGAAGATAATAATAGTTTAAATAATATAAATTAGATCTTATTTCACAATAATTCAATAGAATAAAATTAAAAATAATTTAAATCCTAAATAATCATTTACTAAATTCTAAAAGTAACAATACACATTTAAAATGCTATAAATAATAAAATAATCAGAAAAATATGAATTTAGTTAAATTAATATAACATATATGTTTTAATTCTAAATGGTTCTTAATAATTTCTAAAATGAAATAAAATATAAATATTATAA
The DNA here is from genome assembly GCA_014905375.1 of Phtheirospermum japonicum. NCBI lineage: Eukaryota > Viridiplantae > Streptophyta > Magnoliopsida > Lamiales > Orobanchaceae > Phtheirospermum > Phtheirospermum japonicum. Next base: position 511,598 of record BMAC01000348.1, read on the forward strand.
TATTATAATATAATAATATAAATATGAATTATTTTAAAATCAAATAAAAATATAATAAAATTATCATTAAGAGTAAATCAAATAAATATATAAAATTTAATTTTAAATATTTTTTTATCTATTGAAAGTTGATAATAAAACAATAACAAAGATCAAGAAGTTATAAAATATAATAAAATAAATTTTAATAGAAAGTTATATACTTAATTAATGTTGTATTATAAAAACTTATCTCCTAAATCTAGAAATAAAAAAATATAAAGTACTACAAAAGTGAAAAAAGAAATATCAAATAATTGAGGCATCGTATTAAAATTTTAATTGGGGGCCTTTGTATTCTATTTTATTATAGTTATTTTTTTAAATCAGCCCGTTAATTAACTCGGGATAGCCACCGAGTAATTTAACCACCAAGTCATCGAGTCAGTTGATGAACCCGATAAATAAATTAAAATTTATATATAGATTTAAGTTATACGAAAGTAATTATATAACCAAGAGTAATAAATCATTTATGTGTGAGTTCCTAACGTTAAATACTTAAATAATTAATATACAAAGATTTAAGTTATACGAAAGTAATTATATAACCAAGAGTGATAAATCATTTTGTGTGTATTTCTAACTTTAAATACTTAAAATCATAGTAATTAATTAGAAATTATTAATATACAATGTTCATAAATAGTTATTCAGTTAAAGTTTTTGAATTAATTTATTGAATTATTTATATTATGCAATTATATACTCTCTTTTTTTTCTACCCACATATAATTTTGATTTTAAATTTTAATCAACTAATTGTATAAAATTATTTACCTTTCACTTATATTCATAATATAATTTTTTAATTTTCTTTATGAAAAAAAAAAAAGTGTCATTGTCAAGTTTGTGACATGTTCAGGGTCAAAATTTGGGTCATCTGGACTTTACTTGAGTCGCATATAGAAAATTGAAAGATATGATGCTATTAGATTTGTGCTCGTATCACTTGGTCTGGTCAACAAATAAAATTATGAAAAAAAACACAAGTTCTTGTTACCAATTATAAGTTATTTGTTTTTTTGTTTTTTTTGTATTTTTGTCTTCGTTGCATCAATTTTTTGGTTGTACTCGTACTATCTTTTTTTTAGTTAACAAATTATTAAATAATTTCTCAAAATCAAATTATAAATTTTTATATTTTGTTATTCATTTTTTTTTCCAATTTTGTTATATTATATTATATTTCTTGTAATTTTAGATTTTTTATTTTATATTTAGTTAATAACTTTCTACAATTTAATGTTACTTTTTTGTAGCTATCGATTCATATTTAATTTTATAATATTAGCAACTTTTTGGTTTATTTTATATTTTTTGTATTTATTAGATAAATATTTATAATTTAATTATAAGTTCTTATATTTTATTTATAATAAAAATAAATTTATTTGATATCATTTGATATATTTATATTTTGATTTACTTTTTTGGGTTTTGCAGATTTATAAACTAATTATTTAGATTTATTTATATATTATATATCTTATATTTATATTTTATTTTTCAAATCTCATATATATATATAGAGAGAGAGAGAGAGAGAGACACACACACACACATAATATTTTTGTAGTTGATATTATTTTTTTCTATTTTATTTTATATTTTTATCAATTCTTTTTTTATTTTAGGATTTATTTAATAATTTTATAGAATCTAATTATGAATTTTTTGAGTTAATTTAACTTATTTTATAAATTTTCTCTTTAGTTTTATTTGATTAAATTTTTGTGTTTTTTTTCATATTTATTAAATATATATTTATAATTTAATTATAAGTTCTTATATTTTTATCTATATGATTTACTTAATATTTTTAATTTAATTTACAGCATTTGAAAATATTTATGTTTTACTTTTGCCTTTTTGGATTTTTAAAATTTATTAACTAATTATTTACATATATTTGTATATTTTAAATATTTTTTATATTTTATACTTTCTTCAAAAAAAAATATATTATTTTTCTCAGATTTTATATGTAATTATACATAATTTTTCTATATATTTAATATTTTCTTTACATAAATTATAATCTCCAAAAGAATATTTACATAAATAATTATATGAATAATAAATATGTATACTACAAATAGTAAGTAAAATGGTCGGGAAAACTTTGAGAAATATTTTTAGAAACGCAAGTCTTTTTATATATATATAGATATAGATATAGATTAGTAATTACTTTTTGGCGGGAAAACTTTTAGCTACTAATTTAGAAATACTTGGCTTTATATATATATAGATAGATATAGATTAATATGTACCAAAAAAGAAGCCCTATTCTTACAAGGAAACAAACACCTCTGTCTATATATACACAAATCAATCACTTCATCTTGTCATTATATTTAATCAAACCGCAGTCTCAACGAGGATATATGGATCATTATGCCGTATTAGGTTTGCCTTCGGGCATAAAAGGGCCGAGGGTTTCAGATGAAGAGATAACCAAAGCTTACCGATCAAAAGCTAAAAGATTGCACCCTGATAAGAGACCTGGTGACCCTCATGCCCACGCCAATTTTCTCAAACTACAAGCTTCCTACCAACTTCTCAAGGATGTAACTAAGAGGAAGTTATTTGATGATGAATTAATAAAAATGGAGAAGATTAATCAGATCAACCGACAATCATCCAACAAGTATCGTATTCGTCGTCGGATCTTCGAGCAAATGCAAAATTAGGTCGAGAGAGAGATGCAATGATCGCAATGGTTGTAAACATTGTAGCTAAGTACACCAAAAACGTAACGATGCCGCCGCCGACAGCAACGACAGACCCTAGTCAACCCCTCTTCCACAGCGATTGTTGGTGATAGTAGAAATATATATTCTAATTGTTATTGGGTCACTGAACCGTTTTTAAAAAACCGGTCGACCCATACGTGTGTTTGTGTGTCCTTAAAAGGTAAAAAAAAAATCATTCTTAAGTATCATCTTCAATTCCTATTAAATGCTTGTATCCTGATTTATAATAATGAAAACAATCTTTTTGTGTTTGAATTAATTTAATTTTTAGAGGTGTATATATGAGAATATATCATTGAAGGCACATACGTACGGTCATTCAAAAAATTATAATAATAAAAAAGGGAAAAAAAGGGGATAAGCTGTTATATAATCTGCAAAGTAAATGAGTACAAAACGAGAGAGGGTAATAAGATGGTGGTGAAATGGAGTGTTTTTTTATCCTACATCGTCTGTGGTATTGAAGTTTTAGAAATCGAGTGGGTATAAAAAGAGAGGCCTGAGTAGAACTGCAAACTATCCGAATCGAGTCGAAAATTCACGATTCAAGTCGAGTCGAGTATTCACGATCTCTAGTTATGATTGAATTATTTACCTATGCTCGACAAGCCCAGAAGATTGCTGAGTATGTTCAAGACCGACTCGCTATTCTCGAGCTTTTGATATTAAATCTAATAAAATCGTGGTGTTTTTGTAATTAATAGAGAAAAAAAGTTCTTGCCTTTCAAATTTTACTAAATTTGACACTTTGTCTCCTCAATTTTGCGTTTTTCCTTGGGCCATTTTCGGCGAAAATTATTGTAGAAGATTATTTCATGCTGATCTTTTGCACAATTTAAGGACAAAATATTCCTTCCATATGACACTTTTCACGGTTTGATGGAATATTGTTCAAGGAAGGACGATTTTGCCCTTCAATTATGCAAAAAAATCCATCGAAAAATGGCTTATGGAGTTAAAGTATAAAAAACACACAGTTCAGTAAGCAAAGTGTACGAAAGAAAAGATTAGAAGGTAAAGTGTCAAATGAGATGGAATATATGAGAGCCAAATAAAACTTTTCTCTAATTTAATACTATAAATAAGACTATATTAGTAAATTTGCACATTATCGAGCAGTTCGTCAAGCTCACGAACTTACTGGCAACGTGATCGAGATCGACTCATTTGTGCGCTCGAAATGCTCGAGCTCAAATTTGACCGAGTTCGAGTCGAGCTTTGACTCGAACTGCTCGACTCGTTTGCAGCCCTAGGCCCGAGCTAACATCCAAGGACCAAGACCAAAGACAATAATTATGTTGCTTTGAATAGTAAATACATTATTACATTCTTTATTTGATACCTATACATTGTTAGACCATCTCCAACGTTAGGTCTCAAACTCGAATTTTTTGAAACTCCAAAATATATTTTTTTAATATTTTAGGGTTTTAAGATTTTTTTTTTCAACTCCAAGCAATGAGTCTTATAATTATAAGACCCTAAAATTAACTTTTTGTGAAAAGTAATTAATATTGTACTTTTGTCTTGTCCCCAAATGGATACTTTTGTTTTTTAGGTGGATCCTGTCAAATAATTTTTAGACCCTTGGCAAATTAGTCTCAAATTTGAGATATTTTTGGAATGATTTCAAATCAATTTGACTATAAAACCCACGTTTTGAAATTTTTTTTTAGGTCTTATACCCAAATTATGAGTTTGAGATCCAAGGTTGGAAATGACCTTACTTTCGGTCATTCGTTTAGCAAGTGGATATTAAAAAAAAAAATAAAAGAAAAGGGTAGAACCCGATTCATTACTGGGTCTGGTTTTCGATTTTGCCAAGTTTTCTCCAGGTGACAATAGTCTTATGGCCACCAGGAGTAAGTGGAAAATCGGACCAGCCTTGTGACCAGTTCCCGGGTAACCCGGTTGGACCCGAGTAACCCGGTTGGACCGGTCCGAGTTTAAAAACACTGAGAACAGTTGTAAAACAAAAAATAACTTGTCAGATCTATTGAGACATCAAAATGGTAACGTAGATGTCAATGCTCCTTCGTGCCAAAATGTTATGCCAGGATATGTCAGCCTTCGATTTTCCACCTTTCAACTGAACATCGAGAGAAAACGAAGAGAAAAACACAAAAAGGTAAACAATAAATTTAAACAAAGGAGATGAATGAAAGTTTAATGCAAATAAGCTTGTGCTCACCTCGAATCGAACTTAGGGTTACGATTTCGCGATAAAAACAAAATCAACTAGCAAAACCAGAAAGAAAAGAAACAATAATAATAAGTGAGGTTGGTCAGAGTGGGTGAAGATTAAGGAGCTTGGAAGTGATAGCACGTCGACAGTGATGTGAGCGGTGGGTGGTGAAAAACTAATTTGGGTTGAGAAAGTTCGTATTAAGTATATGAGCATTGTGTCACGCTCCATGCCATGATGGGACGAGCATGCCGACGTGCACAATGGAATTGCATGAGATGGGAAAATGGTGCCTGGGTGGCACCAAATTTTAAGGGTCCAAAACTTTCCAGAAATATGTGGAACTTGATCGATCGGATGAGGGTTGGGAAGATTCATGGGCGGACCAATCTGGAAGAAGATGGTGGAACCTTACAAAGGTATGTGAACACGTCAGGGGCCATTCTAGCAGATTCATGGGCTTAATTTCGTGCATGTCTTGGAGAGGCTCACTTGAGACCAAAATATTCTGAAACCTCTTCTCTAAAAAGTCTTCTTTAGGTCAAAATAGTGTGGGACATTTTAATTTCATAGAGGGCATGTCAGGAGGATTTTTGTATGTTATTCTAGAGAATTCCATTTGAGAAGATGTAACACCTGTGAATAGGAATAATAGTTAACGTTGTTGGTAGTTACCGCAAAATGAAATTAAAATACTTAAAAAAAGGTTAAAACAAAAAATAAATATTAGATTTAGTGATGAGACTTAATCGTTGTGAATAAGTCTTTATTTTGTGATTTTGACTTTCATTGAAACGTGGTGTTTTATAAGTCGTTCTCATATTTTTCCTTGAGTTTATATTCATTTGATTCCATCTCCCTATATTATGTAGTCCACATTTTTAATTTGTTGCATTATTTGCATGTTACTGCTTTTATATATATATATACACACAAAGATTCAATATCAAAGCAATGGACAAATAATTATCTAGTTTGCAATATCAAATCATCGACATCACAACATATTCACAAAGAACACTCATCTTTATTGAATATAAATAATATTGTGTTTCACCCGATTTATTCGTAAATATATAAAAAAGTGAAAGGCAGTGCATAAATGCTACACTTATTGACGTAGTTCAGGAACTCAAATTCAGTTCTCATGGTCACTTGGTCCATAATATTCCACGGTACGATCATTTATTGGCTGGAGAGGTCTAGCATTTGCTTCAAAGTCCTGTATAAATTATAATATCGATCTTATTAAGAAAATAATTTAAGAAATTGAAATAAAAAAAATAAAAAAGAGGTGGAATTAACACGATGAACATGAACTTACGCCGTGAATAGCATCACGAATCAATTCGACTTGTTCCTTACTTACTGTCCTCACCTAGTAAATTATTAAAAAGATCAATCGAATAAAACATTAATATTACTTGTTAATTCGATAACAAACTAAAAAAAAAAACAAAAAAACTTTCATGCTTACCTTTCTCACAATTGTCCAGATAACATTCTCAGTACAAGGAGGGGTTGTCAATGAGCCAATGTACCTATAGTATTTTCTAGTGTCGAGTTTCATGAGTTCAGGATCAATAATCCCCACAGCTCGTGTAACATTTAGTGTATCACCAACTATTTGTAAATTGTGTTTCATMTGGCATTAAAAAGTATAAATAAATAACCATAGCAATAAAAGGGTATGAATGCATATTATAATTGCAATTTGATCTTATAACTATAAGTGGTAACTTATTTAATTTTGTAAGTTTCACATATGTATGGGTCTCGTAAGTTTAATTTTTGCACAATTTGTTTAAATACTAAATGGTGACATAATTTACTCCAAGTATCATAAGTAACGATTCAAAACCTGTAAACATTGATTTTATACAATTTTGGTCTTTCACAAATTGTGGAGGAATTTATGTACCAAAATTGCATAATAAATAGGAACTTATAAATCAAACATGTCACACTTTTATTTATGACCACATAGATATTTGCATAGGAAGTACAAATATGAAACAAAATATTGTGAGTACCATGGACAAGAAAGAATCAGGACGCCCGATTTTGTACATGATCCCGATCACAGCCGTACGATTGTCGTTGCTCTCGTGGACTAGGTGCATTTCCATATCAAACCTGTTCACCAATAATATATAATTTTAATTTTGTCAAAATTGGGTTCAATTTATTAATTAATAGATGCCAAACACACACACACACACCTCCTGCCATTGATAGCGTGTTCAGAAGGTGAGTGCCAATGACATTGCCTAAGTTTGTATAAAATTCCATTGATCTGAATATCACCCGCTCCTTCTGGCCAACTTAACTGCAGCCATGCACAAACACATAAATAAATTAATAAAAATGGTAACTGATTACGTATTTACACAACACAATCCGACTAACAACAAAATAAATATGTATTTTATGAGATGAAGTAACATATAATATATTACCATGATATCATGACCTCGATTAACAAGGGTTGCATTTGAGGGCACGTAAGTTCTGCGTAGTACCCCCAAATGGGACACTATTTTAACCCTTTGATTAATCAAATCAATTGGAGATTGCATTTTCCCATAACAATTGGTATAGGTTTTTCCCCAATTCATCGGCCCAATTTCACTATCCTCTTCGTAACTGTACTTCTCCTCATCTTCTGCAACAATTAATTAAAATTAACAAATAATCACAAATATGCATGAGAAAGTACAAATTAAAACAAGGGATGATTAGTCTAATTTAAAAAGAAACAAAAAACTCACTTTCTGTTTTTGTAAGGAATAAACAAACGTGTCCTAATTTTAAGAGGTTCTTTTTCTAATAAGGGCTAATATAAGATTTAGACTATTGCTATTTAAAATGAAAAACTTTAATATCTTTTAAATTTCGCAAAGTTATTTAACGAGAGATAAATATTAGAATTCTAAGAAATGGAATTATGCATGATAAACCTACCATCTTCATGAGCTCTTGTTAGGCATGCAACAAGAACAATAATAAAGTAGAAGCACTTGAAAAAAGTTGCAAGTTTCGAGCTCATTTTAGCTTATTAAGTATAAGAAATCTTAATTTGTTTGTGCAAATGGATAAGTTGTAGGAACTCAAGTGCTGGGATGCTTATATTTATATACAAATTAGAACCAACTATTTGATTAATTAACATAATTATAATTCCAGTGTTCCCATTGATATAGGGTGAAATGGTAAAAATGAAGCTGTTGATTTTTACTGGAATTTACACGTTCGTGCGAAATGTCAATATGAGGTAGCCGAATTGCTAAAAACATAGGACAAACAATTAGATGTGACCCAGGAAGGGTCAATTTCAAATCATGCTTATTATTACTTTTTGACTCTCTTGCTTGTTTTTGGAAGAAGAAAAAATCCTCCGTCGTTGTGTGTCAAAGGTCATGAATTTGTCTTGACAAAAAACTAGAAAGAAAAGAAAAAGACTTTCATATCGTTGGAATTGTTGATTTCTTGAGAATATATGTTTTTTTCTTGGTGTATCAGTTTTCTTGCTAATATATTATGTTACTTATTATTCTTTATAAATTGGATTGTTCATATTGGTTTTTTCTTTCTATTCTTTCTTTAATAAAATAGTACAAGCTAACGCAAAATTTCATTAACTGTATCTAGTTAAGAACTTGCTTGATTAATTTTTTTTAGAGGATCTTATATTTTTTCTCTCCAAATAAACATTTAAGATTAATTTATCTAGTTATAAAATGATTTGTTAATATTGGTTTTTTCTTTTCTTCTTTTCTTTTCTTAATAAAATAGTACAAGTTAACGCAAATCCATCAGCTGTATCCAGTTAAGGACTTAGGGTCTGATTTCGAGGTGATTTAAATATTTGATAGTTGATAGCTATAACCGATAGTTTGTAGCTGATTTTAAATTAGTGTTTTGTAAATTAATCGATTAAAATAATTGTATTTAGTTAAGAACTTGCTTGATTGATTTTTTTGCAGGATCTTATATTTCTTTCTCCCCCAATAAACTTTTTAGATTATTGGAAAAAACTCACAATAAACTCATGATAGTTTATTCGTTCTAATAAGCTTCCGTTTAAAAAAAAGTTAGAAATCATAATTTTTTTTAATAAGCTCCTAGCTTATTGAGGGAAATAAAATTTATTTTTATTCTTTTATATTGTAATTAGTAATTTATTTTATAAACTAGAATATTATTTATATTTTAAGAAAATATTGTTCTGAAAAATAAGAATTTTTGTATTTATTATTATGATTGTTTTTCTTATCATTATTCATACATTTTTCTTGTTTTCTTAATTTATTGTAAAGTCTTTATTTATAAATATAAACTTATTTATTTTATTTTATTTTGTATTCTTCTTATTTTTATACAAAATACTGTTATGTTTTTCATCATACTTATATTGATAAATCAACTTTCAACAACTATTTAAAAAATACTAATCTAAAACTTACTACCATATATTAGTTATCAGCTATCAATTTTTTAAATTATTTCAACAAACTAGACCTTAAATTAAACAATGTTGACACTATACTAGCATATATCTACTGAAAACCTCAATAGTTGGATTTAATTTTCAATAATAGTCCCAAAACTTTGGTTTGTCAAATAATTATATCCAATTTTTTATTTAGTCCAATATTAATTATACAATTACAGAATTATTCACTATTAAATTAATAACACTAATATTATAATATATAATTATATAAAAAGAGTAGTCTATTTTTAGAATGCTCTCGGTTTTTAGCAGGAAGTACTTTATTGCTAGTAATTAATGCATTAATGTATAAATGTAAATAATATATATACACACACACACACACACACATATATATATATATATATATATATATATATATATGTGTGTGTGTGTGTGTGTGTGTGTGTGTGTGTGTGTGTGTGTGTGTGAATTTGTTATATAAAGAGTTATATATAATGTTGTATTAATATTTATATATAATAAATATATTCGTAATCCTTTTTCTTGAGTTTTCTATCTATCTATCTATCTGTCTGTCTGTCTATCTATCTATCTATCTATCTATATATATTGCAATCATCGAAGGAAATGATAAATGTTGAGTTTATTTTTCAATTATATTTATGCATGTGTGTATTATGGATGTTTTTTAAATTTTTTAACCATTCCAAATATATTACGCATGAGTTTTGAGTGATTGACAAACTCTATGCAAAACCAGTCAATTAGAGTGTGTTTTTTTTAATCGTAAATCAGTGGAGATATAGTTTGGTTATTACATTCTATAATTATAATTAGATAATCATATAGTGGTTTCATTGATTAAAACTGCAAAGCAATTAATCAAAGTGATTGTTAAAAATGGACAAACATACCAAAAGATTGGATGACAAATCTCACACCAAATATGTCAATTAGAGAATTGAGTTACGTATATAATACTTCTACTCCCACCAACCAATAAATTTGTGTAAAAAGATTCTAATCCTTAAATATTTGTGATGTGTCAAACAGTGATTGGATTATCATACATGGTTATGTATTGTGAAGGCACTGCAGTATTTTCTACTTTTATTATGATTTATATAGATATTGTTTATTAAGAGGAAAAAAAATGAATCTTTATGCATTTCAATGATTTTGTTTTACCAAAATAAATAAGCCTGGAATTAATGAATGAACGATAAATTCATCTTTTTTCACTTTATACTCCTGCTAATATACAATGGCATATGTGTTTTCTAAATCAGAATCAATAGCAATAGCAATATTCGGCTCCCTCCTAAAATGATAAAAGTTATATCGACAAAAATCCAAACAAAATTGGCAATACACCTGATTGTGGTTTATTTGTCAAAATTAGGTGATCATGTTCATGGGACAATCACTACAAGTATTGAGTGTAGTAGAAAGGACAAAAGTTGTCCCTATACATGCTCTTTTCATTACTCTTGATCTATTGGAATGACATGTCATTCCAGAATTGTCGTTCCTATAGGCATGAGCCTATAGTTATATAGTAACGATCCTTGTCATTCCTAAAACTCAAATACTAATAGGCATGACTTGTCGTGCCACTTCTTTGCAATTTTTCATTTCAATAGCTTTGTGTTGATAGGTGTGCCGGAGCGATTTTATCGCGCCAATGTTATCCTTCCTATTGGTGTTACACATATTGCAACGACATATCCTCCCAATTTTGACATTGCTAAGGGTGTCGCTTTCATCACCAGAAAGTTTAGTGACTTTCTGAAGAAAAAGAACAACTTGAAAAGGCTCGTCAATGGCAGTTCCAGTCCTCATCTGAACCAACCACTCTTAGACCTCTGGGTCAATCTGGAAATAGATTCCAAAGGAGGGATGAAACTCCCACAAGTGTTAAGTTTGAGCCCAAAAATCAAAACAACACCAAGGATTTGGACATCGTTCAATGCCACGAGTGTAGAGGCTTCGGACATTACAAGCACGAGTGTGCTAACACCATAAGAATGAGAAACTTAATCGCCATGAGCGATGGTGAAGAAGAAGAAGAATCTGAAGAAACCAAAGAGGTTGCTTCCATGACTGCATGTGTTGTCTGGGATAACACTGACAGTACGAGTGACATTGTGTGTCTCAACTCGTTCACCCCAATGGACAGTGGTGATAATGATGATTTTACCACTGCCTACGAAGAGCTGTATGAGAATTGGTACAAACTGGTTCAGAAGGTCAAACTTCTATCTAAAGAAAATGAAAGGCTTGCTCATATAGACAAAGAACAACAATTTGTGATTTTACGACTGGAAGCTCTCCTGTCCAAACGTGAAGAGGAACTTGGTAGAAACAGGGGTGAACTCTCAACTGCTATGATGACACTGAAGAAACTCAACACTAGATCAACCAAATTTGATGAAATCATGTCGATTGGAATAATGATTAGACATGGGATAGGGTTTAAGGCTCCAATTTTTGTCAAAGAAAGTAACAAATCTTCAGAAGGATCAGTCTCCATCAAGAAGGACAAGCGACGAAAGCGTACGTATGTATGTCATCACTGCTCAAAACCTGGACACATCCGACCATGTTGCAAAAACATGAAATCAGAAAGAGCATCCTCTGCCAGAAGCAAGACAGTGTTTTTGAACATAAGCTCCAACACTAGGACTAAAACTACTCACAAAGGCAGAACGATGTGGGTAAGAAAAGTTGATACTCAATGCAACATGATCTATATCTCTTTGAAGACAAGTGTTGAAGGGTCCTGGTATTTTAACAATGGATACTCCAGGCACATGACGGGACTGGCTGAACATTTGACTAACATTTTAAAACACAATGGTGACAAAGTTCAATACGGTAGAGGGGCACACAGACAGATTATAGGAAAAAAGACCCTAAATGGTGAAGGACTACTTAAACTTCAGAATGTACTACTTGTTAAGGGATTGGCTGCAAATCTCATAAGCATCAGTCAGCTATGCGATGATGATCTCCATATGAAATTCAGTCGAGATTCGTGTGAAGTTTTTGACAACATTGATCAATGCATTCTTACTGGAACACGGACCACGAATAATTGCTACAAAGTGAACAGTAAAATCTGGTGTCAAAGTGTCCAACCTTCTGAATCTGAGTTGTGGCACCAAAAGATGGGACATGTCAACTATAATATGATGATCAAACTGGTCAATGCTGAAGCATTAAGAGGTGTTCCCAAGTTGGTCATCAACAACCCATTTGTATGCGGTGATTGTCAAAAGGGAAAATAAATCAGAGTGTCTCACCTGGTGATCCAACACTTCAACACCTTTCGTTGTCTAGAACTTCTCCACATAGATCTTATGGGTCCAATTGAGGTAGAAAACATTGGTGGTAAGAAATACTCGTTTTTCATTGTTGATGATTTTTCTCGTTTTACCTGGATTTGGGTTTCTTCGAGAAAAATCAGAAACTTTTGAAAGTTCTCAAAAACTGTCCAAACGTGTCAGTAACATATTTTGCTTGCAAATTGACAGAATTAGGACAGATCATGGTAAAGAGTTTGACAACTCATCATTTCAAGAATTTTTGCGACAAATATGAAATTTCTCATGAGTTCTCTTTCCAATTATGCCTCAACAAGATGGAATAGCTGAGCGTAAGAACCGATATTTACAAGAAATGGCTCAAACCATGTTGATTTCTAAAAATCTGTCAAAAAAGTTTTGGGCTGAAGCTCTTAATACTGCGTGTCATATTTCAAATCGAGTCTACTTTAGGGTAGGTACTTGTGAAACACCCTACGAAATCCTTGTTGGAAAGAAACCAAATCTAAAATACTTTCATGTTTTTGGTTGTGTCTACTATGTGTTGAATGATAGGTCCTACCTATCTAAGTTTGATTCTAAAAGTGACAAGTGTGTGTTTTTGGGATATTCGGTTAATAGTCATGCTTATAGAGTATTTAATCTTAGAACTCGTACCTTGTTTGAGTCTATGAATGTCAGGTTTGATGAACTAGTAGATATTTCTAGCCACTCTACTGCTGATGATGTGGTTGATCTACTTCGGAGTCCACAGTCTCATCCTTCACTCACTCCAAGGGAATCCTCTGAAATAGCACCTGATGTTACTGAAAGTGATGCAACACCTGAACCAACATCACAGACCCATGTAAGTGTTGATGATGAAACCTCTTAGTCTGAAGAGGATCAAGATGATGCAACGACTTCTGATCCAAATGACAGAGACATACCCTTCATGATACAGAGGAATCATCCCACTTCTCAAGTTATTGGATCCTTGAACGAAAGAAGTACTCAGAAGAAACAAATCAATTTCAAGGAAATGGTAAAACTGGTATGTATGGCTTACTATTGTTCACTAACCAAGAATTATTGCTTTGTGTCTTCTGTAGAGCCCAAGAGAGTGGAAGAAGCTCTCAGAGATGAGTAATGGATAAATTTTATGCAAGAAGAATTGAATCAGTTTGCAAAAAATGACGTATGGGACTTGGTACTAAGACCAAGGGATGGAAACGTCATTAGAACAAGATGGGGTTTCAGAAACAAGACTGATAAATTAGGGAACATCGTGTGAAAAAAAGCCAGGCTTGTGGCTCAAAGTTATACCCAGGTTAAAGGTATAGACTTTAATGAAACATTTGCTCCTATAGCAAGAATTGAGTCAATTAGGTTTCTTCTGGCAATTGCTTGTCACTTGAACATTACTCTTCACCAAATGGACATAAAAAATACTTTCTTAAATGGTGTTTTAAATGAGGAAGCATATGTTGAGCAGCCTATAGGTTCTAAAGATCTTCATAAACCTCACTATGTTTTCAAATTAAAAAAGGCCCTCTATGGACTTAAACAAGCTCCTAAAGCCTGATATGAGAGGCTTACTCAACATCTCCTTCAAATGAATTTTAAACCTGGTGAAGTAGATAAAACTTTGTTCCTTCTGAAAAGTAATCACAAGATACTAATTGCTCAAATCTATGTTGATGACATTGTGTTCGGTTCAAACTATGATAAACTGCTCAGAGATTTTGTGAAGAGCATGTCTACCACCTTTGAAATGGGCATGGAAGGTGAGTTATCATTTTTCTTAGTACTATAGACCAAACAGTTTTAAAATGGAACTTTCTTGTCCCAGGCTAAGTATGCTAAGAACCTTGTGAAACGTTTTGGGTTAGATAGTGCTAAACACATGAAAACTCTCATGGGGTCAAGTCAAAAACTGTCCAGAGATGATGTTAGTGAAAGTGTTGATCACATTGTGAATAGGAGTATGATAGGTAGTCTTTGTATTTAACTTCAAGTCATCCTGATATCATGTATAGAGTTTCCTTATGTGCTCGTTATTAGTGAAATCCTAAAGAAACTCACTTAAAGGCACTAAAATGAATAATTAGGTATGTAGCTGGCACTTGGAATTTAGAAATCTGGTACACTAAGGATAGTAACTCTAATCTTGTTGGATATACTGATTACGATTGGGTAGGAGATGTTGATGATAGGAAGAGTACGATTGGGGGCTTTTTTTTCTAGGAAATAATCTTCTCTCTTGGTATAGTAAAAAGCAAAAATGTGTGTCCTTATCAATAGCTGAAGCCGAATATGTTGCTACTGGTAGTGCCTGTACCCAACTACTCTAGATGAAATAAATGATAGAGGACTATGGGTTACAAAGTGATGTTTTTACTGTCTTGTATGATAATTCAAGTGCCATTGATATCTCAAAAAATTCAGTGCAACACTCTCGAACAAAACACATAGACATCAGACATCATTTCATTCGAGATTTGGTTGAGAGAACTGTTGTGAGTATTGAGCATATTGGAACTGAATATCAACTAGCTGACATATTCACCAAAGCATTAGACTTTGAGAGATTTTTCAGATTAAGGAAGTCTATCGACTTATGTGTTGTTTAATGCATTGTCATTGGATATACTGCAACATCTCTAGCAATATCAGCTGCAGCATACTTTTCAACATGCATTTTTTTTTTTCATAACATACATTAGAGCTTGCATAACTTACAAATTGAAGGAACATTAGCGGTTCAAGTGAGGTGTCAAAGGTGTTTGAAAATTTCAAAACAGACAATTGTGGGTTGACTCTCGCAAAAACATTCCTTTCTCTCGGTGTGCATAAAAAATGAAATAGTAGTTTGAAGGATGTCCCAGCCATCTATTCGTAGATGATGTTTTATCATATCAATTGTGCTGAAATTCAAAAATCCTACCCACGGATTATTATTAAGCTGATTAAGTGGAGGTTATATTACTCCCGGACGTAAAATATCCTCAAACATCAATGACACAGTCGTTCACCGAGTCAAGGATTGTCAACTCATTGACTGTGTTGATCGAATATCAGTCTCGATGTCACCACACAAGAACTAACATTCTAATGCATTTGTGAGCCTTTTGTGTTTTTTTTATATAGGTCGCTTTCCAGGCATAAATCTAGGACATGCATGTTTGGTGAATTTTGATCTTATAAGTTTTTATAAGTGAAGGTAGGCTCATAACAAAAGTCTATTTTTCTCTTACTCAAACCTCACTATCTTTTTGATATCTTATTGTCCAGTGGGTTATTATCGGAGTTTGCCTTTTCCCTCCCTCATTTATTCGATCTTAGTTGATCAAGGACTGCAGAAGTATGATGGTGAACACTTCAGACCATTGATGCTTTGTTTATGTAGTCTGAAAGTTTTCCGAAAAGAAAAGATTGTGAATCCTCGTTCGTATCTAGGGTTTTTATAATCTACTGGTAGAGGGACTATCAAAACTTTTCGATTCCCTTCTACTACCCTTATGGGAGTGTCTAATGACTAGATTTTGACTCAGGTGAGCCCGGGTTCTTCGGGCTCAGCCACAAGCACTTTGAAGGAACTCACCGCATCATTGATCTGCCCTTAGTTATCTCTAATGATGAAGATATGACTGTACTACTGATGCCACTCCGGATGTTGGTCCCAGTGTTACGACCACAAGGGCTAACTCACTTAACTCTATCCTCATTGTTGTTTCTGATCTGCAGGTACAGCTGCGTTTGGTTGACTAACAGATTGCTGGAACTCGAGCCCATCTAAATGGGCTGGAGCAATTGAGGGAATTATATTCAAAATCGCTCCTTTTGCATTCTGGTCAAAAAGGGGGAGAAGAGGCTGAGGAGGACGACGGCAAAAAACGGTTGCGGTGACCAAGGGCAAGGATAAAGTGGTTGATGAAGAGGAGGTTGTTGGTGATGAAGTTTCTATTGGTGATGGTGATGCAGTTCCTACTCCTCGGAGGTCGATGAGGACTAGGGCACATAACTCCTAAATAATCATACTGGATTTTATTTGCTAGATATTTATTTGTTTTAAGTATTATGTTGTTTCTGTGTAAACTTCCTTTTGTTGGTTGGATTGTCAAGCTTATTATTATTGCTTGATTAATCTCCTTGTTATCAGCCTTGTTACTATCATTTGCACTAACACTTTCTGGCAGCCCTCAACGATTCAGGGGGAGTTTAGCTAAGTAACTCAGGAGGAGTTTTACTTTAGTTGGTTTGTCCAAAAAGGTAAAAGGGAGAGATTGATAGGATTTTGTTTATATCGTGTTTTGTAGTATTAGAAATCCTATTAATTGAGTTTAGTTTATTTAAAAGAGTTATTTGCCTTTTCTGGACTCTAGTTTTAGTTAGAATGTTTAGTAGATTAATCTTGCAACTTAATAGAATCTTTTATCTTTGTAAATCTTTTTTTAACTCCAGCGTATTTGTTTTATAGAGATAATTATGAAATCCTTATTGGACTCTTTCAAGGAAGTTGGACTATATATATCTTTTGGTATTTTGGTGAAGATGGCAACAATGAGGATGAGAAAAACAAAAAGACAATCTTTGCATCCATTGCTCCAATTCTGAGAGTTTTTTGAGTTCGTGTTTGATCAAACGAGAAGACTTTCTTTTTATTAAATTTTTGTAAATATTACTAAAGAGTTCACTGTTTTCTTCGTTTTTAAAACATTTCTAATAATATACTTTTTGACCTAATGTAAAAATCATTTCTGTGTCTTTCTTTCATTTATCGGTATGTTAGTAAAGATGTTTCAATATCACCACTAGCATTAATTTAATTACGTTAATATAAGTGATTGAAAACCTTAAAAACTTCCACACACGATTATTTTGTTTTCTCAAAAATTGATTGCGATTATTGTTGTTGCCATTACATCGTAATCATGCTTTTCAGGTAATAGCAAGTCTAGCTAGGATTAAATAAGAACAAATAAATTAAGGTAAATCACATGCTAAATAAGATATTTTTATGAGAATTATATGGTCAAGACCCCTATTCTGCTTATACTTTGTCATAGTTTCTTTAAATTTCTAGAAGGAAGTAAAACATGTTTTGTTTTGTTTCTTGTTCCGATTAATAAATTAAATTTCTTCATCTTTACGCGTTTCAAATTTTCCATATTTACACGTTTTGTTCATATTGACTGTGTCATCATTCTATAACGTTTACTTGGCCCACAATTAGATATTTAAAAGTTTGGAGTTTTGATTATAAATAATCGTATCGACGAAGTGGTTTCAACATTCATGATGTAATATAATTAAATCTTTAATACTCCTTTTGCTAGTAGATTTTGCGTAACCCGAGAATTATGAATTACTACTCAAAATCTTTAATGAAAAATGTTAAACTCAATGAATTTTATGTTATTAAAGCAAACACAGTTAATTTATTGTTATGAGTTTTAATATACCAATTCTCAATCTTTATGCAAATCTGCTTCTAAATATTTGACGGACTATAGGATGGAAATGAACCGGAAATTACGAATTATATTATCCCCACCCTTTCAATTTAATTAATTTATTTATTTACTATTGGTGTCTTTGATTGTGGCCCTGTTTTAACATTGACGAAATAAAATTACCGGTCCAACTTGATTTTGATGACAAAAACTTGTATTAGAGGCAGACCCAAATTTGAGTTTGTTTTTTTTTTTTTGAAGGGTGTTTTTTTTTTTTTAATGTTTTTAATTTAGTAAGACAGAGTCTCATCGAACTGATATTACGACCCAATTATAATGTGGCATCGTCGACAAAAGGTGGTGTGTGAGCCATTGAAAACCTTGTTGAAGACACCCTAATCTCTACAATGAGAAATCAAAGGTTTTCATGTTTTTTCTTGTAATTTAAAATTATTAAAGTTTATTTAAGTAAAGTTTCGAGGGAAGTACAAATAAATCCCAGCTTTGAACAATTTGATCATCAATTTGTTACCCTCTAACATTTAATACAAATCATTTATTAGAGCTGTAAGCACGTTTTATATTACAACTAATTTCAGACAATATATTAAAACCGAATAGGACATCAAACGGAATTAGTAACTAATTTATTGAATTATTGGTTCGACTAGCCGATTAGTTTTTTCAAAATGGAATATTAGAGCATTCACAATGTTATTTTTTTATGAGCTTTTTTTAACTAAAAAACTAACTCAAAAAGTTTTTTATCATAGTTGAATTGATAAAAAAAAGCTTTTTTGCTCTTTATTTAAACAGTTAGTTTTTTTCTTTTGTTGTGAACCTAGGTGATACATTATTCATATTCGCTTTCATTTTATGTATAAATAGTAGATTTGTGATGTGATATTGAGACCCATAAAAAATAGAAGCCAAAAAAAGGAATATTGTCCCATTAATATTCTATTTTGAAAATTGAAAAGGAATTTACATCCACTCTTTCCTTTTGCAGTTATAATAATTTTTAAAAAAGTGATGGATTGGTTCAGTAACCGTTTAGTAGTTTTTTATTTTGTCTGGTTCGGCTTTTTTTGGGTGACATTGGTTTAATTTTTTACCTGTATTTTGTACCAAATTGGACCGGACTTGTGACTAGTTATGGTAGTACATTTAACGAACCGAATGTTCGCGGATAAAAGCTAATTCGAACTCATTTAAGACTAATTTATTTAATAATCAAGTCAAACTTGAAAAGAATATTATTAGGCTCGTTTAATAATCAAACGAACACGAGCATGTTTGCAAATAGTATTGAGCGTTCGCGAATATACATATACATTGTTCAAATTGTTCGAACAATATTTTCTCAAAACTTCTTTTTATCAAAAAAATAAAATATAATAAATATAAATGGGTTGATACTTTTATAGGTCGGCGATGGACGTGGTTATATGGTTATGAGAAGAGGTCAACACTTGATTCAATTTGCGATGAATATATTTGATTAACATATTCTTTACTTGTTTGATTATGTGTCTATGTTAATATGTTTGACTAACATATTTTTTGCTTGTTTGATTATGTGTATGTGAATATGTTTGATTAACATATTCTTTGGTTGTTGGATTATATGTCTATTTGAATATGTTTGCTGAATATGTCTATATTCTCGCTGGATTCTTTGGTCTGTTATGGTTTGGTTGCCTTATTTTCTTCAATTGATTTAAACACTACAAAAAAAAAAAGCAGATTTCTGAGGGATTTTTCCCTCGATTTTGGGCAAACCGAGGGAGAAATTCCCTCGAAAATATCCTACTCGGTAAATTTTTTCGAGGGAAATATTCCCTCGGAAATTTTAAACCGAGGGAAACATTCCCTCGGAAAAATCTCCGAGCAACCCTCGGAAAAACCGAGGGAATACCGAGGGGATGTTTCCCTCGGAAAATCGAGGGGAGAATTCCCTCGGAAAATCGAGGGTTGTATTTTCCCTCGGTATTCCGAGGGTAGACTGTTCCTCGGTTTTTATTTTTTTTAATAATTTTTAATTTTTAATTTTAATTTTAATTCCTTTTCAATTATTAAAATTCTCAAAAATTTGAAAAAAATCATTAATGAAAAGACAAATAAATAACCAATTATTATAAAAATATTTGAAAATTTAAGAATTATTACATTTGTTCGATACAGTAACAAATAAAGGTGTTGATCGGTTGGGCGGTTGGCGGTTAACCGCCGGTTGTAACCGCGTTGACCAGCGGTCACGGTTAAAACCGTAACCGTCAACCAGTTCCCGGCGGTTAGGTTACGGTTAATCAAACCGTTAACCTTAACCGACGCGGTTAATCGGTGGTTACCGATTTTCTCTTAAAAAAAATGACCAGTCGATCGACCGATTTTTAGTCGATCGACTGGTCTGTGGATTAGCCGTTGAAAATCAACGGCTGAGATCAACTAGCCGTTGATGATCGACGGCTCAAATTCAAAAGAAAATAGCCGTTGGGCGGTTTAACTGTGGTTAACCGCCGGTTAACAACGATTTTTTAATTTTTAATTTTTTTTTTTGCAGATTTTGACACCTATACTCCAATCTCCAACACCAATTCATCTACTATTCTTCTTTTTCTCTTATATTTTCAAGTTTAAAGAAGTCAAGTTTCTAATTTGTGCAAGAAATAATATTATCAATAATATTCTTATTATTCATTTCTAATCTCGTTTTACTTAATTCTCTTTTATAATATCACTATGGCAAGCTCTTTCCGTGATGTCAATACCAACACTCGAACTTTTTCTCGTCGAGGTCGAGGTCGAGGATCTCGACGAGAATCTTCGACCGTCGCTGGAGATTACTTTTCCGATGAGATGACGGCGGAAGAAGTTGAGAACCTATATAATCAAATCAACTTCGACTCTCAACATACCAATTTTGAAGAGGAATTACCGAGCCCCGATGAAGAAGAAGCGGCCGCCAATTTGAATGAAGATGAGGAGGAAGCGACGGGTGATATGCCGCCGCCTCAATCGAAACCGAGGGAATTTATTTCCCCCATCTTCCGATTGCATTTCACAAAAAAGAAGATCAACGGCGAATCTCGAGCGCAATGAAATTATTGCAATTCTCATTACGCCTTCGGTTCTAAAAATAATAAAGGCTACGGGTCGCTCAAATACCACATGACTAAACTTCTCATCTTCATCTACCGCCGCCGGCAGGATCGGCGGCCAAGGTACGAGTTCTTTTACTTTATTTCAATATACCGAAAGTGGTCATCGAAAGTTTCTTGCAAAATTTGTTTCCGTTATGAGTCTTCATTTTAATCATGCGCATAGTAGTCATTATGGAGATTATACTAGGGGTGCATTTAATCCATCTAACACTAGGATTTCACGAAATAAATTAACGCGCGATATTGAAAAAATGGCCGGTGAGTATAAACTGAATTTGATTTCAATATTTGATAGTTTGCCTCATAGTGTCTCTATATGTTCGGATATTTGGTCGGGTCATTTTAAAAATCATAATTATATGGGAATTACTTGCCATTGGATTGATAATTTTCGGACTTTGTAAAAACGTTTAATTGCATATAGAAAGTTCGATAGCCAACATACGACGGTGAATATTTCGAAAAAAATCTCCACTATTTTGTCCGAGTATCATTTAACTAACAAAATTTTTTCAATTTCATTTGATAATGCCGCCGCTAATACGGCTAGTTTAGAATTGTTAAAAATTACTTGCCCACCCGCTATTGGCGGGAAAATTTTTCATGTTAGATGCATTTGTCATATTTTGAATTTATGTGTTCAAGATGGTTTAACTCTTTTTAAAACTAAGATTCAACAGATTAGGAGTGCTATATCTTATCTACGAAACCACAATTCGCTTCAGAAAAAATGGCGAAGATTTTGCAAGGCCAATCAATTGCATCCAAAAAAAAAATTCATTAGATGTGCCAAATCGTTGGAACTCTACTTATAAATTACTTAATAACACATTTGAATATAGAGATGCATTGTGTACATTTTTTAATAATGAAGATGTCGATTTCGCTTTGTTTTCGCATATGTGGGATGATTGTTATAATATGATATCCCTTTTAAAAATATTTAACAATGCCACCGTGGCTTTATCCGGTGTTTATTATCCTACCTCCTCAATACTTGTTGATCATTGTATTCAAATAGTACTTGTTTGTAGTGCTTTACTCGGTAACTCTGAATTAGGTGAAGTTATCGATGAGATATTGAGTAAATGGGTCAAATATTTTCATTACATTCTCGATGTTTTTTTGATTGCAAAAATTTTAGACCCGGATTATCGAATGGAGGGTCTTCAAAACTTACTTAAAATCTATTACGATGCATTAACACCTTTTTTAGAATCTCGTAGACTACCAATTCCTAGCCCTCTTAGTGTTGCTCACTAAGCACAACTACTTTTAATGATTACGATCAATCTTCATCTTCTAGTGATGTTAATGTGTCCCCTTCCCCCGTCACTTCTACAAGACCCAACGACCCTCGAGGAGCTCTAGCCCCATAAATGAGATTGCTTGAAGATACTAAACGAAAACGGCAAAGGGCTAGTGCTAGTCGGTTAATGGAATTAGATAGTTATTTAGGAGTCTTTGAACCGACTTCGGTTCCAAAAAACCCCGATGGTGTTACTAACGATCTTGTGCAGTTTTGGTCAAAAGTGGACAATATTTTTCCCACTCTCTCTAGGATTTCCGAGGAGGTCCTTGTCGTTCCTGTTTCGACAGTTTCTGTTGAACAGGCCTTCAGCACGGGAGGCTACATGTTAGATGAGCGTCGGTCAATGTTGACATCCAAAAATCTTGAAAATCAAATGTTGATGAACGATTGGGTGAAAGTCGAAAAACGACAACAAGAAATGCAATTGGATGAAGGCGAAGAGAGCGACTATTATAATACCACTTCGGGAAGCAACGACAACAGCGAATAGGTAAGTGAGGTAAGTAAAAGAACTACTTGGACTTTGATTCCTTTCGAGGATACGTAGGAGATTTAATTCTAATATTACAAGTTAAAATTTAATTTTAGTTTTTAATATTATAATTAAATTCAAGTCCTTTTTTTTAAACTTATTTTTTTCAAACAAGAAAATTCGAACTACGTGAACTTTGATTCCTTTACGAGGATATGTAGGCAAGTTAATTCTAATATCAAAAGTTAAAATTTTAATTTTTAATATTAGAATTAAAATCAAGTCCTTATTTTTTTTAAACTTATTTTTTCCCCAAAAAAAAAGTTCGACTGCTACGCAGTCGATCGACTATTTTTTAGTCGATCGATTGGCAGTCGATCGACTAAATGATCAACTGCCTTCCCAAAACTAAAACTCACTGTCCTTCAGTCGATCCAGCAGTCGATCCCTCAGTCGATCGACTGCTTTAAAAAAAACAAAAAAAAACGGCGATTAACCACCAGTTTTCTGGTTAACCGCTGGTTCGGTTAACCGGTTTAGCCGTAACCTTAACTGGTTCTCAGCCAGTTAGGTTACGGTTAACCAAAAACTGGTTAAATTAACCGAAACCGAAACAACACGTCTAGTAACAAAGTTTATATAAAAATCAAACTGTCCTATGGATGAGGAGGGGGGTACTGCTGGGAGGAGGGTACTGCTGGAAACGAGCATATATTTCAGCCATCTGGGCATCCATCCGCGCCTGAAATTCCTCCTGTTGTCGGCGCTCCTCCGCACGTTGTCGCTTTTCCTCGGCGTATTGCTGCTGCATCGCCTCGAGCTCCAGTGCTCCACCCTCTGAGCCTGAACCTGCGCCTCGAGCTCTCTGACGTGGGTCCTATCAGCCTGGGAGGAGGTGGAAGAAGAGCGGCCCTTGAATAAACCCTTCGTAGCAGCCACCACCTTCCCATACGCGCCGGTGCCGTAATGACGTCACTTGCTCGACCCGACGACGCCGAGGAAAACCCGATCCTGGTCAACCTCGCTACTCACCTCCTGGTAAGACGCGCATTCCTGTTCCTGGGTCAGTTGTCGCTCGTACTCCTCCTGAAATACAACTCGTTATTAAAATTATACGTTAAAATCAAATAATAAGTTAAAAATAAGAAAGAGACTCACACTAATAAGACTAGATCTCGTATCGATAAACGCGTCGTCTTTTTTTTGGTGCGTACGTAAAAAAAGATCGTAGCACTTAGCCGGCTCACCCGTCTCCCGCTCCTGTATCCAAATAGAATTTTCAAATAATTAACATTAAAATTAAACAAATAAATATTATATTATTATAATCTAAAATTAAAAACATATAAAAATGTTTGGCCTAAATGGAATATGGTTCTTTACTTTTGGTCTAATTGGTAAAATCCCCTTTATTTTTTGTCTGGTTCAGCTTTTTTCGGGTGGCATTGGTTTAATTTTTTACCCGTATTTTGTACCAAATTGGACCGACTTGTGACTAGTTATGATAGTACTATTAACGAAATGAACGATCGCGGATAAAAGCTTATCCGGACTCATTTAAGACTCGTTTATTTACTAATCGAGTCAAACTTGAACAGAATATTAGATTCGTTTAATAATCAAACGAACACGAGAATGTTCGCAAATATTATTGAGCATTCGCGAACATACATATACATTGTTCAAATTGTTCGAACATTTTTTTCTCAAAGTTTCTTTTTTATCAAAAAAATAAAATATAGTAAATATAAATGGGTTGATGCTTTTATAGGTCGGCGATGGACATGGTTATATGGTTATGAGAAGAGGTCAACACTTGATTCAATTTGCGATGAATATGTTTGATTAACATATTCTTTGCTTGTTTGATTATGTGTCTATGTGAATATGTTTGATTAACATATTCTTTGGTTGTTGGATTATGTGTTTATTTGAATATGTTTGCTGAATATGTCTCTATGCTCGTTGGATTCTTTGGTCTGGTATGGTTTGGTTGCTTTATTTTCTTCAATTTTTAAACATGGGGGGCTAAGTGGATTTCTTGGTCACGTTTAGTTTAATATGGTTCTGGTTTATTATGGTTCTATTTGGTTGGATATGCGGTGGTCTTTTTCACAACCCTGTCGTAGGTCGGTGGTAATTTTATGATGTATTTTGAGCTGATTATTGTATAAACCAGCAAATGTTTTTTGAGTTGGATAATTACTTCAACAAAAATATGGTGGTATAACTTTATAAGGGTGCATGGTTTAGGGTTACAAGGCGATGCTTAGGTGGATATATTACGAGGTCGGTAAGTGTTATGGTGTTCTGACCTTATAGGAAAGTTTGTGGTTGATAGGTACAATGCTTAAGTGAATGTTTTTATGATTGAGATATTTATATAACTTTTATTTTATGGTTCATATGGATGCAGCCTTAAGGATTACAGGTTTTATGAATTAGTTTGATGGCATTGGTGATAAAAAGATAAATGGTGTAAGTTTTTATAAGGTGCGATTCATCCATGGCGAACTAAAATTATTTGATGTAAGGAAATAAAGTTTCATTGAAATAGAGAAGTTGAATGACAAAACTTATAAGGAGCAAATTACATCGAGGGGCAGAAGGGGGGACAAATTCATCTAGCGGGACTTCAAGCTCGGCGCTAAACTCGGTTTTCACCACCACTTGAGTCGTGCATTGGGTCCACCAGACAACTTCTAGATCTTGATTGAAATCGTCGGGCCATAAACTGAATGGAGGTAGCTCTGCCTCCAACTTTTTCTCATCCAGTTGGAAGTTAAGCCCTGCTGCCTGGATTTGCTCCTTAGCTCGCTCAATGGTGGTCCTTAAGTATAATTTCGCCCCTTTTCCTACCTTTTGTAAAAGGTCGTCGTGTGGCGGTATGTCGCAATCAAACTTATCCTATAATTTGCGATGAACCGTTGACACACTTCACTACTTAGGAATGTCCGATGACATTCCTTGACTCTTTCCTCGACTCCTTGTCTATATGTTGTATTCACCTCCTTCTCTTTTTTCTTATCCTTCTCCAGCAGAAGGCTTTCCATCTCAGCTTGACGTTTCACGAGCCTAGCAATTTCATACTTGGTTATCTCCAGCTGGCACCTTGAGATATTCAACTCTTCTCCTTGGGCCACTATCTGACGACGAGCTTCATCCAATTCACCTTTGTAACGACCCAATTTTGCTTTAGTCGAAATAGGTTTATATTTTAAATAATTAAAGAAATCTTGGCGTCACAAATAAATGTCGAGTTTCATAATAACAATATAATAAGATTTATAATTTCAAAGTGATCAAGTTTACGCAGCGGATTATTTAAAAAAAATAATAAAAAATAAACAATATATATATATATATATATATATATATATATTCGGTAGACTTTGGCCGAAAATCTGAGGAATTTCGACCAATTATGATTAAAACCTGCAGTGGCCGAAAAAACCCTAAAACCTATTTTTTTTTTCTCAAAATTGACATACAAAAAACATAAAAGTTCATGTTATTACCAACCTAAACTTAATATGCAACTAAATTTAAGTACTCTAAACAATATTATTAATATATTTTCACACAAAACATCAGAATTTCAAGATAAAAACTTTGAATTTAAAAAACGAAAAAAGATGAATTATATAAAACTCACCTATTCGCTTGTTGTCTAGCATTGTGGGTCGAGCACCTCCAGCAACCAAAGATCTGGTCATCTTCTTGTCGAAAATTATGCTGCCAAAAAAGTGAGAAATGCTCGACTATCGAAAAATATCTCGCCTTCTCTCCTTTTATTTTTCTTTTGTTGGTGTTATTATTATATTATATATGGGTGTATATAGAATCGGGTGCACAAGCAAAAAGTGATGTGCAAATATAGACCTAAAATAATGTGATAATATGTTTCTGAATATTC
The DNA here is from genome assembly GCA_014905375.1 of Phtheirospermum japonicum. Lineage (NCBI taxonomy): Eukaryota > Viridiplantae > Streptophyta > Magnoliopsida > Lamiales > Orobanchaceae > Phtheirospermum > Phtheirospermum japonicum. The sequence continues at coordinate 538,665 of BMAC01000348.1, forward strand.
TGAGACACTAGAGGATTATAATCAATGATTGCAATATGTTCCTAGAATATTTTGAAGTAGAAGAATAGAGAATAATTTTTAATGTATCCCCATCAATTTAAAGAGGGACTATAGTATAAATTAATTTAACACATGCATATTATTCGGGATGTGAAAAAAAGAATATTCATTAAAAAAAATAGGGGAAATTGTCAAATAGTACCCCAGGTGGAAGTCCATTTGTCAATTAGTTCTCCATCCAATTTTAAGTCATATAGTACCTACTTTTTGTCAAACAATCCAAAATTGTGATATGAATATACCACAATACCCTTACTATTAAAATAACTAATAATAATAATAATAATAATAATAATAATAATAATAAAATGGGGCCACATGCTTCCGCCGCCCGGCCGCCGGAAAATTTTCCGGCGAGATTTTTTTTTTGCCCAGCAAATATAAAGTTACCCGCCGGCCGCCGGAATTTTTTTTTCGGTCACATTTTTTTCCTGATCATCTGAAAACATTTTCCGGCCACCGGAATATTTTTCGGCTGCCGGAATTTATTTTTTCGACATTTTTTTTCTGCCCAAAATTTCTTACTGTATGTCTGAATTTCTTACTACATGTCTATGGAGTCAGTTTTTTTTCAACCCAAATATTTTTCTTACTATATGTCTGAATTTTTTACTATATGTATGCATTTCTTACTATATGTGAAAACATTTCTTACTATATGTCCAAACATTTTTACTTAATGTCCAAAAAATAATTCCGGTCACCGGAAATAATTCTTACTATATTTACGAATTTCTTACTATATGTAACAGATTTTTTATTTAATGTCCAAAAATTCATACTTGATGACAAAAAGTATTTTATTTGATTGCAAAAGTTTCTTGCTTTGATGTGCAAATGTTGTTATGTATTTTTTAATTATTACTATTTTTTTTACTTATTACAAACTTTTGTTTTGCCAAAAAAAAAAAATAGAGAAAAAAAATCCTTGCTTAATAGCAAATTATTATTATGTATTTTTTTATTTAATACAAATTATATATTATTATTTTATAGTGAAATTTCATACTTTATGTTCAAAAAATTAATAAAGTTTCTTACTTTATATCCTTTAAAGTAAGAAAGTTTGTTATTTTATATTCGAAAAAGGAGGAAAAGTTCTTATTTATAGTGAAATTTCTCACTTTATTTTCAAAAATAAAGATATTTTTAATTTATGTTCAAAAAAAAAAGAAAAAATCTTACTTTATAGTGAAAATCTCACACTTTATGTATGAAAAAGTAAGAAAATTTCTTATTAAAAATTTCTTAATTTATAGTGAGATTTCTAACTTTATATTTCCTGTGCAAAAAAAAAATAAAAATTGCCGGAATAATTTTCCGGCGGCCGGACAGCAGCAGCGGCGGTGGGGGTGGCCGGCGGGAGGTGGTGGTGTATTGTTTATTGATATTATTATTATTATTATATTATTATTATTAGGGGTAACGTTGTAATTGTAATTTTGTGATTGGACTATTTGACATTTTGTATAATTAGTCATAATATTTGACAAAAATATTTTTTCCTAGATAGTATTTGGCAATTGCCCCAAAAAGATACTAAGAAAATAATATTGAAAATATTACAAACAAATCGTAAGATTATTCTTTCTATTTACAGAAAGATTATTTTTCACAATATATAATTTTTACACACAAATTGCAACAATATTTGTTCAAATTATAGTAAGAATAGTTTTCATACTAAAAAAAATTCAAGTATTTCATGAAATTAGCTGTAATGTATAACAATATACCCTAAACTTGATACGGAAACCCGTAAACAATAGAGTTTAAAAAATATACAATACCCACTTGTCACATGTGAATGCATGATATAAAAAATTAAAATATATTAGGCATTGATAATTCTAACTTGCATTATATGTAATATTATTTTATTATGGGAGAATTCTCATATAATACAAATACATAATCCTCATTTACCATTTAGTCCATTGACTCTTTTTATTCCCATATAGTCCAAATACTTCCTATTTAATCAAGGGGCAATTCCCATATGATCCAATAGGTAAATATTTTATCCTAAATACTCTAATGAAAATATTAACTTCCCATATAGTCAATTATCTTCCCATTTAATCTAAACTACTACATAACAATACTACTTTACTCTTATTAATGATTTTCTTTTTTTTTTTTCCTTTCAATTTTTTTTCTTTATTCAACATTTAATATAACCAAAATTCATACTATTACCTGACATTTTCATATCATTGTCACCAACCGTTAACGACGAATTTCATACTACACTGTGCATTTTCATACTACAGTCGGAATTCCATACTACTAATTTTTATAATCTTAATCATTATAGAAAAAATATCACAATACGCCGTGATATTTCATACTATATTATGTAATTGTTTTATGAAATATGTCACACTAAAATACAATATTATTTTTCACAATTTTATATTTTTAAATTTCAATTTCACGCTATATATGAAATTCAAACTGGTATTGTGAATTTCATACTAAAATTTCACAAAATCAATAAAATTTCTTACTATTATATTTTAAATTCATCCTACTATTATTAAATTACATACTATTATATTTTAAAATTCATACTACCATTATCAAATTCATAACTCTACTAAAATTCAAAAAATTAATAAAATACTATAACATTTTAAAATTAATAATATTATTATCAAATTACATACTAACCCTACCAGATTACAAACTACATTATGCAATTTTTTTTCAAAATTTTAGATTGGACTGTCAAGTTTTATATTAAATTGCACGAGATAATTTCATACTACACAATATTTTCAAAACAAAAATACATACTGCAACGAGCATAATTTCGTACTACTCATTACACATGAAGCAAAAAATTTCATACTCCATTATTATTATTATTATTATTATTATTATTATTATTATTATTATTATTATTATTATTAGTTTTTTAGGTGTAGAGGTAGTTTTGATAATTTAAGTTGTAATTTTGATTAAATGGGATAGATTTGACTAAATGGGATAAAAAAGAATTAATTAGAGTATTTGGCAATTAATGGTAATGTAAGTGTAGTAAATGAGAATTTTTCCTTTAATCAAAACTTACATTTAAATTATCAATACTACACTAATATCATAAATACCCTGATTAACTTGTATAATTATGCATACACTCTCTTTGCATTTCTTTTTCATCTGTCCCCAACTTTATCTCTCTCTAATTCATTATCTATGCAAACTCCATAACTAACCTAATTACACAACACCAAAGATCACTCAATTCCTAAATTAGAGTAGTTGGAAACTTTCCCTTTATTTAAATTTATAAAAATTTAGGTTCTCCTCCTAAATAGCTGTCACTTCATTTCTTTATCTCTTTAATCTTTTGTAAGCCAAAATTCGCACACAATTTTTTATTTTTATTTAGTAATTTCTTTTATTCTAAAAATCATTTTTGTTTATCCAGATTTTGATATTTGACATATTGATTCTTGGATCTGTTTTTTTTTTTTTTTTTTTGGGATTACAAAAGCAGTGAAAACTCTACGCACATTAAATCATTATTTGTAAGAAAGTATTCTTACAACCAACGCATGTATTTATTTCCAATAACCCCAAAAAGACTTTGTACAATAAGAATCTTTGTTCATCCACTTTTTTATATTTTACATAATAATATAAAAATTGTAATTGTTTGAATTTTTTTTTTCGATTACTAGACCACTGAAGAATCCTCTGGAGTTCGTGATCATTATTTGTAAGAAAATATTGACCATGAATATGCTATAAATATCCAAAAATCCCAATAATTTTTTTATAACAATAATTTTAGTTTATGATTATCCAAATGTCAAATGACTCTTATTTTTATATATGTTTGATTCTTGTTTATTTTGATGACCATAATAGTGAACTATTGAATCATTTATAGGTCGCATTTCTATTATTGCTGGATCATTGATGTATGGTAATGAATGTATTATTACCGATGTAAATTATCTTGGTATTTAATTTCACATTCGATTTCGTTATCATATTTGATTCCAGATAGTTCACCTTGTTTCAACCTTGGTTTTGGCAACGTAGTATGTAATTTTCAAAAAATCGTGGAAATTAGTTTGTAATTTTCCAGAAATTTTGTGAAGTAGTATGCAATTTATGCAAAGTAATTTGTAATTTTTCAAAAAACTTGTGAAGTAGCATGCAATTTATGCAAAGTAGTACCTAGTTTCTCAAAAAATTATGCGAAGTAGTATGCAATTTCCCAAAAACTATGTGAAGTAGTGTGTAATTTTTCAAATTTTATACGAGTAGTTCTGAATTTACACAAGTAGTCCTGAATTTACATGAGTAGTTCTGAAATTTACACGAGTAGTTCTTAAATTTACACGAGTAGTTCTGAATTTACACAAGTAGTTCTAAATTTTTGAAGAATAATTTTGAAATTTAAATGAGTAGTTCTGAATTTACATGAGTAGTTCCGAAATTTACACGAGTAGTTCTGAATTTACGTAAGTAGTTCTGAATTTACACGAGTAGCTCTGAATATTTGAAGAACAAAATAAAATAGTTAAAAGGGTAATTTAGTACTCTTATATGAACAAAGTAGTTTGTAAATTTAATAAAGTATTACGTAGTTCGCAATCTGAACAAAGTAGTTTGTAATTTTAATAGAGTAGTTTATAATTACTCATGTAATAGCATTTCATATAATTTAGATTATGGAAAGATGATGTGTGGAACCCATAGATACCTAGTTGTCTTTTTTCCTACTTTTTTGCAAAGTTGCAATTACCTTATTTATCATCTTCTACTTTATTGGTTAGATTTCAAGTTTGAAAAGATTGAAATTGCATTAAATGAGTTTTATTAGCAGTCATAATTTGACTGTTTCAACTGCTCCTATTGAGAAAAATCTATTAAGGGTAGTTTAGTATATTGTTATAGTAATTGGATTATTAGGGAACTTTTATATTTAATGAGGTTTTAGGGCAATTGGTTTAATATTTTGGAGTATTATGGGAAATCTCCCTTTTATTATTACTAATATTATACCCGTGTGTTGCACGATAATTTTTTATTTTATTTTATCTAAAATAAGAATAATTATTTTAAATGTATTAAAATATTTAAATAAGTAATTGTATATATATACTTAAGTTATGTATATATGTGTTTGTGTGTGTGTATTTCGATAAGAACCATCACTGGTTCTCACACCAGATATGGTTTTACCATAACCGCTCCCTATATATAAATCATCTAAATATTAATTAAAGATTGAATAGTATTCAAAATGATATAACCTTCATAAAAGGGTTTTTATTATACAAATTTTACTTTACAAATTATGAAAAATTTACTTATACACAACATTTATAGTTTTGTTACTATGTTTATTCTCATCATCGTCGATCAATATTTTTAAACCCTTGCGATTGTTCACCCTTGATATAGCAACGTATAACTGACCATGATTAAAAACTGACTTCTTCAGGAAAAGTTCAACATGAGAGAGAGAGAGAGAGAGATTATACTTGAATTTTGTTGATCATCATAGCATATGACACAATCAGAGGAGTTTTTCATCATTGGGACTTAAAAGGCAACCTCGAATTGGATGGTGTGACAGTCATTCTAGGGATTAACAACAATTCACCTGCATTGCTTCCTTGATAAATATTAGACTATACAGTATGATCGTCAAGTCAACAACCAATATTACACAACACAAGGGAATGATCGGTATTTCTCAACAACATGATTGGAATTCTAATTTTTAGTTTTAGCTCATAGTTCGGGATCCATAACATTTAATGGTATTTAGAAACTCTGATGAGTAGACGTCCTACAATATGTACATGTTTGAATCGGATTTGTATGTATTATCAGGCATAAGATATACTTTACATTCTCCATCATTTTATGACATCATATATTTATTAATCAAATCGACGACGTCAACTGTGGGGAAAGAATAGCACGATCCTCCAAATAAGTGAAGCATTCAGTAGTTTTTCCAAATTGTGGATATGTGCTCGACACAATTGATGGAACATGGTCACCATCATCTTTCAATAATAGATAATCTGGATTTCAATTTGAACGATACCATCATTTGGTCCTCCAACTATTACATCTCCTATACTATTTATCGAGTTGAAAATATTCTTTAACTTGACAATTGGGATCTGAATTGTGACTTTGCAGCACCACATTCTTGGTCTACTTCGAAACTATATAATGAGCCCATAAATGCGAAGATTTGATCACTATGTGAACTATGTCTGGTCTAGTGTGCCTTTTGGAAAAACCGGTAAAATTTGATGAAAATTTTAACTAAGAATTATTATTTTATTACCAAATGGAAGCTGCGTATTATAATTGTTTTACGATCTCATCACGTCTTTCAATGTTTTGTCCAAAGTTTCAAAATAATGTTTATGCATCATTGGAGCTTCGTCCCAAATGGAGTATCAGTAATGATCAAAATCTTGGTGAATATTAAAAGTAACCCTAAATCTGGAATGTTCAGTTCTTCCTTTTGAAATAAGAAGAGAAGTTATGTCGTTAGATATTACATTAAGAACAATTTCACTATTAGATTTAACAGTTGTAGAAATTATCATCTGTACCTATAGATGAGAAATACACCGCCCTTGGTTAAATGTACTGCATCCATGACTTTATCAATTTTGGCGGAATATAGTAAATTCGTATTAATGAAAACAAATCAAGCTTTCTAGGTGTCCATTCTTTTATTTTTTTTTAGTACTAAAAAAGTTTTTAGGAAACTCAACATAAGACAACTCCGTGCTTCCCGATTTCTCTTATTTGCCTCGAATTACGTTTCATTGTGTTCACTGATCATTATCATTATACAATACATTATGCTTTTCTGGAAGATGAAAACTTAAACAAATGATAGTTGGAGTTTTATACTGAATTTCATAAACTAATATTCTTCACGTCGCTTCCCATGGAGAAATGTAATGATAATTAYAGTACATGTTGATCYCATCAATCTTTTTATCCTCTAMATCCCCACATTTGTTCTAATAGAATGTTATAGTGAACCTATAGTTACATTTATTGACATATTTGAATWAATACTTGATAGATCTAAATTGGTTACACTACTTAACATTTAAATGAGCTACCCAATTCAGTAATAGATAACAATTATGGGAAACGACCCTCTAAAGAACCGCTAGTAAATGTCGCGGGCAAGACAACATGAGTACCAACACTTGAGCCATCTGTTTCACCTCATAACACTACATCAACAATCCCACTGTACTTCTCACCTCATATTTCTTTTGATGAATTCTGACGTACCACAATTTTGAAGATTTAATAATCGTATATGCATCAATTATAAATTGTTGTGGGAGTCGTCGACTATATAGAATAGTGAGTACCTCCGTGTCTCTTTCATGCAATCGGTGAGAAAAGAACTCCATCTGGCTCACATATTGTTTACCCTTGCCTTTAGGTTTCGAGGTTCATAAAAGATATATCTTCCCTTTGGTTGTCTTCACCACATGGAAATAGTAATGGATAGTGTAGAGCAACGTACGAAGGATGCAACTCGTTGATACGTTTCAAATTATCAGATCTCTTTTCTACTTAAATTCCCTTGCTACCACTTTGTGGATCAATATCACCAAAAACTAACAAATAATTAGTTGATCTTTTTACGAATCTATTATAGTGAATGCCACATTGTTCATTCCAGTCGATGCTGGTTTTGCACTTGTATTGTTTTGCATGATTACTGAAATAGTAACAAAATACATTATTTTAACAAATCAATTCAAATCAAAAGTATTGAATCGTAGTAGTATTTGATAAATAACATGATGATAGCCAGTAAAATAAATACTGCATTGTATTTCATTGTGCAAATTTGCATATTTTAATTAAAAAAGTGGTAAAATTATTTTTGAGAAAAAGTGACGAATTTGATATTGTTGGGCTCACAATTAAAAAGGAAATAACACACATATATATATATATATATATATATATTAATGATCTTATTAATTATTTTTAATATTAATTAGGGTATTCATCATATTTATGTTAAGAAAACTTCTACATAATTAAAAAAGATAAATCATCATTAATATTAAACATTATTTATGAGATCAACTCAAATAAAAAAGTATTGAATCGTAAAAAAAAAAAAAAAAATATAAACACAAAGGGAAACAAAAAAATAAAATAAAACAAATAATAATAATAAATTATCACGCATAGGTAAATAAATATTAATATATTTTAAATCTCTTTATGTAATACCAATATAATACATTGATACACACATTGTATATCTATATGAATAAATTAGTGTCGTACGCATTAAAAAAAAAAGAAACAACAAATCTATCTATATATATATTAAAGGAGAGGTCTGGAGAGAGAAAAAATGCCACGTAGGATTATTTTCTTTTTTTAGTTTTGTAGAGAAAAAATGCCATGTAGGATAATTTTCTTTTTTTTTAGTTTTGTAGG